>JANAVB010045193.1:0-26984 GCA_029216955.1 Iris pallida
CGAGTATCCAAGCTCTTCGGGCGGCGGAAGAGGAGCTAGCCGCTATTCATGCATCTTTTGCTCAGAATTTGTTTCCCTGGTGGCAGGGATGGCAAGTTCAGATGCTACTCCTTCGGCACTGCCAGTCACACTTCCTTTGACACCGTCCTCTACAGAAGTTTTAGATGAAGTCACAGGATGTGGTTGATAGCTTTTACCGCCACCTGAAGAGAGGGGTCGAAGCAGCTATGGAGAGAGGGACTCCCTTTGCTATGGCCCGTCAGTGCGTCGGTGGCCAAATTGACATCCTAAGAACACTTCCCGGTGGGCGGGGCTAGCTAGCTGCTTCTGGAGCCCAAACTGCTAGAGGCTGATCGACTTGTGACCCAGTTTCACGTGCTACGGTAAGCTGATCTGTCTGCGGCAATAGATCAAGAGTGCACTTTCCTCATAACTACGGTGGAGAAGGTGAGGCTTGCTCAGGATTCGATCAAACCGACCATACTGAAGGACCGCCGCGATCTGTCTCAATTATACGATCAATTGAGCCGTAGAAATGAAGATTGCACGGCTCGGAAGTGACCACCTCCCGCGGGGTAATCGACATCAGGGAGCAGATCCTCGAGCTCCAGATAAAGCTGTCCTTTCTAGAGTCTGAGCTCGAAGCCACCCGTACCAAAAAGGGACTTGTTATCCAGGAGGCTGACAGACTTAGTCGAGCTTCTGCCAATCTGGAGCTCGCCCTGGAGAAGATGGAGGATGGCTGGCGGGCACACATGTATTTTGACGATGCGGACCGGTTGTCCCAGGAAGCGGAGCGCCGAGCTAAGCAGCGGCTCGAACGGAGCACCGCCTTGGTGAAGAACCGCCTCCTGGAATTATGTAATGTCCAACCATAGACGACCTTTTTCTCCTTTTTTATTTTCGTTCTTTTCCTTTCTTTAAATGGGACATTGTCCCTAGAACATGTACTACTTTTGCCTTCCAAATAAAAGAATATGCTTTATTCTACCCTTTATTTGTACTGCCTGTAGTGCTTGTGGTGTTATGGTGGCGTTTGCCCCGCATGGGGGACTTGGTTGTGGACCTGTTATCCTTGGCATACCTTGGTTTTAGGTATGGATAACAAGTTTGATGGGAATACCTAGAACAATTCCACGGTAAGGTAGTCATGGACATTCCGAGTATCGGGAGAAAGAATGCCATGGAGCAGCTGGGCTCCCGGGGCATGATGAGGAATGTGCATGTACTAGGAAAATTAGCAAAACATTTGTAGTCAGCAGAGGACATTTGTGGGCCTATTATCCTTGGCTTACCCTGGTTCAGGATACGGATAATAAGACGAGAGAGAACCAACATACTTACTCAGTGGTAATGAGGACATGGCAAGTATGGGGTTTTACCATGGAGTCTTCCTACTCAGAGGTAATGAGCAAATGGCAGGAGTGGACTCAACGGAGGATATTTGTGGTCGACAGAGGACATTCGTGGACCTATTATCCTTGGCGTACCCTGGGATTTTTTTGGTACAGATAATAAGTCGAGGGAGGACCATATTTACTCAGAGGTAATGTGGACATGGCAAATATGAGGGTTTCTTCGATGGAGCCTTCCCACTCAGAGGTAATGAGGACATGGCAGTGGGCTCCATGAAGGGGTACATAGGACGACTCAGAGGTAATGAGGACATGGAAGTTCTATGTAGAGGGGTGATTTGTTTTTGGCTAAAGTGAAACGACTCAGAGGTAACATCGACATGGTCATTTTAAAAATTTTGTGGATCCGTTACCCTTTTTGTGCACTGATAGTGCGGGTTGTGGATCATGAGGAGGGCTCTTTCAGAGAAATAAGTTCAAAGGTATGGTCATACATGACTTACTATCTGAAAGAGTGACCGGAATGTAAGTTCAGAGGCACCTGCGGTACATAACTTGATGATCTGGAAGAGTTGGAGTATGTGAGTTCAGCGGTACCGAAGGGTACATAACTCGGCAATCTAGAATTTTGTGAATGTGAGACGGTACCGGGGTACATAACTCAATAATCTGGGATCTGTAAGTGTGTGAGTTCAGCGGTACCGGCCGGTACATCACTCAATAATCTGGGATCTGTGAGTTCAGTGGTACCGGCAGGTACATAACTCAATCATATAGGATTTGTGAATGTGAGTTCAGCGGTACCGGCGGGTACATAACTCAATAATCTGGAATTTGGAATATGAGTTCAGCGGTACCGGCGGGTAGATAACTCAATAATCTGGAATTGGGAGAATGTCGTTTAGACATAATATTTCTTCAGGAACTTGTTATTGACGGGCAACATGAGCAAGTCTCCATTTTGTTTTGCGAGGTAGTAAGCACCGTTGGAGAATACAGCCTCAATGAAAGGACCTTCCCATTTTGGCTGGAATTTGCCGACGGTTTTATGAGTCATGACCATTGGACTTCGAACTGCCAAAACAAGATCGCCTACTTGAAACGTCTGATTTTGACCTTCTTGTTGAAAGCTTCGAAGATTCGGGCTTGATATAGCTCAATTCGTTGTTGAGCTAAGAGGCGCTTTTCATCTAAGGCCTCAACTCTTGTAGCCGGCGACGATAGTTATCGTCTGTCGTCAATTGGTAAGAGAGAGCGACGCAGATCGAGGGTATTTGAGTCTCCAGTGGGAGAACTGCTTCACCCCCATACCAGAGAGAATGGTGTGTTCCCTGTGGCTGTTCGGACTGTGGTATACGCCCATAAGCATTCACCAAGCTTTTCGTTCCAGTCGCGATTGTTGGACGATACAAACTTCTTGAGAAGTTTGATGATTGTTTTGTTGAATGCTTCTGGCAACCCATTCGCTACTGGGTTGTATGGCATTGAAGCAATATTCTGGATGCGGTGCTTGTCGCAGAACCGATAGAAGACGTGGCTTGCGAACTGCGGACCATTATCGTGGATGATCCTTCGGGGCACTCCAAAGCGATAGATGACGTGATGCTTGAGGAAGCTGATCACGTTTGAAGTCTTTACTTCTACAAGCAGAACAGCTTCCGCCCATTTGGAGAAGTAATCTATGATGGCAAGTATGAAACGATGTCCTCGGAAAGAAGGTGGAGTGATCGGACCGATGATATCTATTCTCCATGCTTCGAATGGCCAGGACGCCACTATCGGATGTAGAAATTCGGATGGCTGGTGGATGAAGTCCACGTGGACTTGGCAGGCTTTGTACTTTCTTGTATAGTCTATCGCATCTGCTACCATCGTGGGCCAGTAGTAGCCCATTCAGCGAAGACGGTCTTACAATTTTGGGCCAAGCTGATGGGCCCCGCTGACACCGTCATGAGCTTTGCGTACGGCTTCTTTGGCTTCTGCGTTTGACAGACATCGAAGCAATAATCCATCGTAGGATCGGCGATATAGCATTTTTGTCTCTGTATCGTAGAAGAATATGAGAGAACGCCTTCTGATAGAGGTGGCTTCCTTTGGGTCCTCCGGCAGAATGTCGTAGACTACGAAGTCAATGAATGGTTGTCTCCAGTCTGGGACCGTCGATCGTCTGAGCGGAATAACTCACCATGAATTGAACATTGTTCTTGGGACAGACCAGTTCATGGCCTATCACATCCACCGATTGATGAGCATAGTTCGGAACTGCTAAGGAAGCGGCAAGGCCAGCCAAGGCATCGGCTTCGATATTTTAGAGTCTGGGGACATGTTCGATGAAGAACCCTTCAAATGATGAGATGATGTTGATCGCTATTTGGTGATAGGGGATCATGTCTTCATGGCGAACCTCGTATGAACCCCGGATCTGATTGACGATTGACTGTGAATCGTCGTATGCTTCAAGATATTCTACCTCCAGCTCTCTTGCAAGTTGGAGACCAATGACTAAAGCGTTGTACTCGGCCACATTGTTAGAGCAGGGTTCTGTGAGGGAGTAAGCGTGATTGATCACCAATCCGGAAGGAGAAACCAGCACCACCCCGACTCGACGACTATGTTGCCCTTAGGTCCGGCCCTTGAGGCGCCATCGAAGAACATTTGCCATATATAATCGTGAGAGGTTACATGCGAGTCGGCGACCTCATCTGGGATGTCTTCGTATATTCTGGCCGACTCCGGGCCTGGGTGGGCTGCTAAAAGTCTGCCAGAGCTTGACCTTTAACAGCCTTTTGTGGGACGAAGATCATATGGTAGGGAGACAGTAATATTGCCCATGTAGCGAGGCGAGAGCTGAATGCCCCAGGTTTAGTCATGAGGACCCTGAGGGGGTTGACTCATGATATCACATGTATGGTTTGTCGCATGACATAGTACCGCGTCTTTGAATGGCGAACACCGGGAGGCATTCCTTCTCTACGGTGGTATATCGGTGCTCTGGCCCAATCATTATTCGATGTAATATATAGCTTGCTCATGGCCTGCATCATTGTTTTGTGCTAGCAGAGCGCCGAGGAATGCTCCATTGCTCGTACATAGAGCAGGAATGGTTTTCCAACAACGGGGCCACAGGACTGGAGGGTTCGACAAATATTCTTTGATGTTGTCGAAGGCACGTTGGCATTCTTCGTTCCATACGAATGAGACGCCCTTCTTCATGAGATGGGTGAATGGCTGACAACGCCCGGAGAGGTTGGAAATGAACCTCCTGATGTAAGCTAACCTCCCTTGGAGGCCTCAAAGTTCTCGAAGATTTCTCGGGGACCCATCTCCATGATTGCCTTCGTCTTCTCAGGGTCTACGTGGATACCCTGGGAGGTGATGATGAAACCCAAGAACTTTTGCTGGATACGTCCAAGAAGGATTTTGTAGGGTTCATCTTTAAGTTGTGCGCTCGCATTAGGTCGAACACTGTCCTTAGATCATGTAGATGATCTTCCTTAGAGCGGCTTTTGACGGCAATGTCATCAACATAGCACTCTACGGTCTTGCGCAAGTGATCCCTGAAGATGATACTCATGGCTCTCTGATAGGTGTGCCAACGTTCTTTAAACTGAAAGGCATGACTGTGTAGCAGAATGTGTCTATTGGTGTTCGAAATGATGTATGCTTTTCGTCGTTGGGAGACATCTTAATTTAGTTGTACCTCGAGAAGCCATCCATGAACGACATACGTTCGAAGCCGCAGGTGTTGTCAATCATGATGTCTTTGTTAGGGAGGGGGAACTCATCTTTGGGGCACGCCTCGTTCAGATTGCGGAAGTCGATACAGATTCGAATCTTCTCATTTTTCTTGAGGACCGATACTATGTTGGCGACCCAGTCCGGATGTTGTTTCTCACGAATGAAGCCGTTGGCTATCAGCTTGTTGACTTCGGCTTCGATCTCATCCATGATGTCTGGGCGGAAGCGTCGTTGTTGTTGTTTGACTAGCTTTGCATTTGGCCGAATGTTGAGTTTGTGAAGAGCAATATCGGGGTTTAACCCAGGCATGTCTTCATAGTTCCAGGCGAACACATCAATATATTCTTTGACGAGTTCCAGTGGCGATTCTCGCTCCTCATCTGTCAGGCTTTTACTAACGAAGATTGGTTTTGGAGAAGAGTCGCTGCCTAGATCCACTTGCATGACCTCATCTTCAGTAGGAGGCTCTCTTTGTTCAAACCGTTTCTCTATTGCGCATCCAGTTGTTGGGCCCATGGCTCTAGTTCGAGGAGTTCAGGAAAGTCTTCACCCTCTTCGTAAGCATCAGCGAACGCCATGTTGACAGACAGGACCTGCCTGAATACATCCCCGATGCTGGATATCTGAATCAAAGTTGGTGATCCGGCTGATTGTGAATGCCAGTCGCATTCCTCATCTGAGCTTTCAGGGGTCGTTGTAGGCGTAACATATCCCAGTCCGCATCGGGTCTTGTTGTAGTAGTCCTGTAGTTTGCCAGCCGGGACTGGCGACTTTAAAGGTAATCGTCGACTAGTGCCGTACTTCAAACCTGGCATAGTCTCCAGATCATACCCCTATTTTTGCATGAGGTATTTGGATTAGGGGCTATATAGATAGAGAGGCAGTCTCCCGGCGTCTGATTCGAGGTCGACTTCTTCTATAGTGAAGGACTTTGGATCATTCTTTCGACCGAAGATGATTGGATGGTCTCCTCCCTCGATTATACAGTAAGCGCCTTCCACGGGAGTGAGTTGATTTGCGGTGTAAACATTTGTCACCTGTGTATGTAGGTGAGTGCATATACCGTGTTCCATATCATACATTGTACAAAGCTTGTTAAGCTCGATGTAGTTCAAAGATAGCCCTTTATTGATGAAGTAAGGTATCTTTTCTAACGGGATTACATCATCTGCTGACGGAACATCAGTGTGAGCGGCCACATACTTTGCCAGTTCTGGTTCTTCTTCGACCACCTCCTGTATAAATGAAGACTGAGAGGATGACTTGGGCAGCTTGATCATCAGGGGTTCTCTAGTGGAGCAGAACGTGGAGTCGTTGGCAAACTAGCGACCCCCAGTTTGGTACACGATGCTGGATGGGGAATGGTTGGCTCGCTTGACGCCTCCGACTTTGCATCAGGGCGATAATTCTTCTTGAAAGACGTATCGTCATTGGTTCGTCGGAGGGATTGAGCTTCTCCGTTTGTTGCTGGCCGACTCTAGGCAGTCTGATTATCAGTGGTTCTGTTATGGGTCTTGGCGCTTGGCCAGACCTTGACAGCCGAATTATCATTTGCTCTTCTTATGTCGAGAGGCTGATTGCGTCCTTATGCAGAGCGGCCGTGAGGGGTACGGATTTGCTAGGTTTGTGAGCTTGGAGGTGGATCGTCAGAGGTTCTTCTAATCCTGTGGCCGTTTCAGTGCGAGCTTGCACATCTCTTTCACTAAGGTGCCTCTTCTACTTTTGTATAGGCAGAAGTCTGAGTAGTAGGATTCGACCCCTTTGAAGGGATCGATGTCGGCAAATTTTGTCCTCACGAAGCCGTATTTGTCGATATACTTGAAGCGCTGGGAAGGCACGATCATGTAATCGTGTATCTAAGGGCGCCCTAAGAGGATATTGTAGGAAGTGTCCATCTATGACGTAACAGGTTACTTCTGACTGAAATCGCCAATTTGGCACTTCAAGCGAATCTTCCCAATCGGGTAGCTCCTGCCCGAATTGAAACCGCTGATGGCGGTGCTCGTTGGCGTCAGGCGATGCATAGGAATACGGATGATGTAACTGACCCTTCAGGATGATGCTTATGGAAAACCAGGATCAATGTGCATCCGATCCACCTTTACGCCGTCGATGTATCCAGTGTAATATAACGGTCGATCGTGCAGGTTGGTTTTGATGAGCATATCCTATGGAGTGAAGATAATGTTGGGTATCGCTCCTGTGCAAGCGCTGTCTTGGAGATCTGCAGGCGGGCTCTCTCCGTGAGGTTGACCTGAGCTAAATATGCGTCGGCGTTCTGGAGTGCGTCGCTCAAAGCCGTACGAACATCTTTGGAGAGTCTCAGGAGCTCGTATAATGACAATTTGGCCGGTATGTTGGCCAATTGCACCAAGATGTCAAAGTTGTAGGTCCTTTCCAGCCCATGAGGTGCCTCTTTTCGGAGGTATTTATGGAAGCGAGTCTCCTTCGGCCTAGCCTTGTCGGTCGTTGGAGGTTGGAAAGGTCCCGGAGTGTCAACAGTGGCCGGCTGATGCTCTTCAGCCGAGTTATCTGGCGTAGGTTGGGATTGAGCACCGGACCGAGTGACGACAGCTGTGGCTTCTTCGACATCTACCGAAATTGTGCGACAGGATCTGACCTTTCCACCATTCTTCCTGCCAATGGGGAGTGGTATGGACTGAGTTACTTCTGGTACCAAGTCTGGATGGACCCACATGACTTCCCCTCATAACGTGGTAAGGGGTACTAGACCAGTAGCCTGATCTCGAGGAGGTGGAAGATTAGCAATCTCCATTGTCGCCCGAGGGATGGGTATCACGCCGTCTTGAGTCTCTGTCGGAGGGAAGCTGCCAAACTGTACAGACACCATGTTGGCTGCCACGGTTACCTCTTCGAAGTCAATGGCCAGAGCCTTTGAATCGTTGATGTTGGATGTATCGCTTCAGTTGGTAGCAGTTATGTGTAGCATGGTGGACGTAGCGGTGGTAATGGCAGTATTTTGGGCTCTCCATTTCTGCCAGCCGAGGTTCCCATCTTGGTGGAGGGAGCAGAATTCTATCTCCTTGTATGAGCATGTCCAAGATGGGCTTGACATGACCGTCTTCGAAGGAGTAGGTCATTTGCGGCCATTGCATTCTGCCGGTTTTGACTCAGGTTTCTGGGCTGTGTCGGCCACCATAGCCTGCTTGCCCTTGTTAACCCTATTGTTGGTGGAGCTACCCCATTGTTGTTGTTGGTATTAGGATGCTTGCCTTGTCCTTTCCTCCGAGATGTGCAATCCCAGTTGGCGAGCCTTCTTTATCCTGTCTTCGGCGCTAGTGGCACTTGAGGATAAACGTCTTCCAGTCATTAAATTGACTTTTGCCTATCCAGAGGCTGATTGTTGGGAGCAGTCTCTTTTGGCAAATTTAAATTAAGGAGGAATCCGGATTACCGGACGGCAACTTCATGGCGGTTTGGCGGAACCGCTCAATATAGTTCCTTGTCAGCTCTTTCTCCCTTGAACGACGTCCATGAGGGTGGACATTGTGATATCCTGTCCTACTTCGTAGAATCTCTCCAAGAACATTCGCTTAAAGCTGGCGAAGGAGTGGATGCAGTTGTCTGGCAGGTTACGGTACCAGTCGAAGGCGACCCCTTCCAATGCCGATGAATAATCGTGTAAGGATGGCATCGTCATGGGGTAGATGGTCGGTGGTGACCTCGAAGTAAGTGATGTACCGACTTACGGAGGTCTTTCCATCATATGGATTGTGTGGAATGGTTTATACTTTGGTGGGAAGGGAACATCTCTCCACGCAGTGGGATACGGTTGTCGTATCCTGAGTTCTTGGCAGCTTTTTTGGGCATGGAACATGGCTCGGAGCTCTTGGACTTCTCTTCTCGCCTCCCTGGCCTCGTCTGCAGCGGTAGGAGTCGACATTTCAGGAGGAATATTGCCCGGGTTTGGTACCGCTGAGTTTGAGTCTACATTGACCGTGGGACCCAAGTTTGTTTGGCCTGGCATCCTCCTTGCAGAGTAGAAGGGCTGCTTTGATCCCGTCCACGGATTTGACCAAAGTGCACAGTATGGCCTCTAGAGTGTCGATGCGTTGGCGATCACTGGGACCATCTTGTTCGTTTGTCATGAATGTCGTCCTGACATGAGTAGAAGTGGAAGGGACGGTGGATGACGTACACTCCGAATCGTACCCCTGTAACGAGAAGTCATCGGGGTATGTGGGAATGTCTTCCTCTGGTTCGGACTCAGAAGGAACAGTACCCCAGCTTCGAGTTTGCCTCATCTTGGAATTGTGGGCATCCTCGGGGACGCGGGATTTGCTGCATCTAATGGGAGAGTTGTTTCCCCCAGCTCGTCTTCTTGGAACATCGGATTATCGTGGAGGTTCGGAGAGTGCTACCCCCAGTTCCAACAACCCCCAGTGATGTGGACGATGAATCTCCCACTGTAGCAGCTTTTGTCTTTGAACGGGTACCTTGGAAAACTCCGGTTGTGGGCACCCGCTTAGACGACAGTCTCTTATCATAGTGGTTGAAAGCTTCGGGATGGAAACATTTGTCTTCTTTCCTCTCCCATCGACGAGGATTTTCTGAGCAGAATTGCAGGAGACGACGGAAGTGCCTCATCCTCTGAACATGGTTGTTGCAGTCTTTGGAAGATGGACTGCCGGTCTTCTCGTACCGTCGCATTGCAACAGCAGTTAACGATGACTTGGGTGCAGTGCGTCCGTAGGAGGACTCTTTACACCCTGAAGCCTCTTCTCTTTCCTTGCACTTGTGGAGGATAGCCTCACGCAAGTCAGATGGGTCAGGAACGACCATGTTTGCTCCCTGATTTTGGAAGACTTTTGGGAACCACTTCTGTTTGCCGCCGGGGCCTGGACTCGAGTGGTTCTGTACAACTTCCCATCAGAGGCCCACATAATAGTATGTGGAACGCTCGGATGGTCAGAGGTCGGGACGCGGACTGAGCCGGCCAAGCTCGTGCTGCCCTAGACTTCTTCAATCTAGTACGTGAGGGCACATAGTAGGAAGAGTCTAAGTGGTGCTGGAGAGAGTCTGACATGTTTTCTTGGGAGCATGAGAGATCAGGACCATAGGAGAGGCGGTCGAAGACTGAGAGACGTGGACAGGTGGCATACGGCTAGAATCAACAGTCTTCATGCGGCTGGCAATCGTAGCCGCATGGGCTTTCTCCATGCGGCTGGAAGTCTCAGCCGCATAGGTCTTCTCCAGGCGGCTAGAAATCCTGACTGCATGAGTGTTATGCATTTGGCTGGCAGTTTCGGCCACATGGACATCATTCATGCGACTGGCAATCTCGGCCGCATGAGTCTTCGTCTTGCGGCTAGTGCCTTTGTTCGGCTTCTTCTTGGAGCACATAGAATCACTCTTTGCCCCTGCAAGTCCAATATCGTAGTGCTTTCCTCTATCGACTTGGGGACAACGGAGTCCTCTATGGCTTGATGTGGGGCCGCATGAGACTTGCCTTCGCCGTCTTGGGCAGCAGAGAGTACTCCGTCCAGAGCTTGGGGAGGAGCAAACGATTTTGGCCTCCACTCCCTGCAAGCCTTCTTTGTGCGGGTTCGTTTCTGGATCGGGCCAGCGCTTCCGTCGGAGTGCATTTCTTTAAACGCATGTTGGTCGAAGCGGACGACCATCTTCTGTGTGTGGAGCCAAGTTTGGCTGCATCCGATTGCGTCACCAACTCCTCACCGTGGAGAAGTTCATCTCCAGCAGAGTCGACATCATGTTTGCCATGAAATATAAAAGAACAGAACAATCGGAGGACTGGACTTTTACTTCACAATACAAACTCGCTTGTACAAAGAAAGCCTAGGGACGAAAACTTAGGTACAGCAATCTAAGTACAATTGTTTATTTTAGATTCTGGGGGTGACGGTAGAGGCTCCGAAAAGTGACGGCAGCTCTGCCTTACTCCTTGGACGATCGGATGCAGCCTTGGCTCCGGGGAAGAAATGCTCTCAGGATACCCTCTGTGTGCCTTTGTCTCTCTGCTCTCTCTCTTTAAGTCTCTCCAGGTGCTCTGGTGCTCTTCTCCAAAAGTCCTCTTTCGCAAGGGAATGGCACCTTGCTATTTATAGGAGTATGATACAATCATTAGGGTTTGCAATGATTTCCTCCTTGATAAGTCGGCGGTAAGGATCAATTAATTTGGGCCCTTCATTCTGATTGTAGCAAATCTAGGTAATTAATGTAGATTGCATCAAATCTCTATGGGCGATAAATGTTGATTGCCATGAATATTCGCGACTTGTGATGGCTTGACACGTGTCTAATTTGCTCGATTTGACTTGATCGGGGCAATTATGGTGATTGCAACAAATCTAATTTTGTTAGGATTTGTTAGCATCCATAATTCCTGGAAGATAAGACTGCCACGTGTCTCAATCGTCGTAACAAGCGCCACGTATCTCTATTGGATTATCTTGGCAGAGCCGCATATGAGTGGGCCACATGAGGATGAACGGCCGCATGAAGATGGGAAACCGCATAGGGATGAAAAGCCGCATGAGGATAGGCAGTCGCATTCAGACGGACGACCGTATAAAGGATGCAGCCGTATGAAGATGGGTGGCCGCATGAAGTGGGTGGTCGCATAAAGTGGCGGCCGTATAAATACAGCAGCCGCATGCCTCGAACTTGGTGGATTCTGCCAGCTGTGAAAAGATTTTCTCCTCTTTCCTAGTAACATGCCTTTATGTCAGTCATTTTTGCGCCTTTATGTCAGAGCTGTCATTTGTCAAGCTGTCAGCCGTCAGGGCATTAAATACAGCCAAGATGAAGGGAAAAGCTGTTGAAGGCCACGTGGCTCTGGGTCTATCCGAGCCGCATAGACGCTTGAGCCGTATGGACCCCTGAGCTGCATGGGCTCTCTGAGCCACATGGAGATCCTTGGCCGCATAGACCTTTCTTTATTCTTTTCCATGCTTCTACAGAGAGTGAGGAAGAGAGATAAGGAGGATGGGAATGAACGGGAGACGGAGCGAGTGATTTTTCGACGGAGGAGGAGCGGGAGAAAAGGGGTTTCCGGCGGTCTGAAGGCGCTGGAAGGCGGAGAATGGAGATGGTGACGAGGCTCGGGCGGAGAGGAGCGGAGGAAAAGATTGAGCGGACGGTCGGCCGGGGCTTCGACCATGGAGGTGGCGGATGCGGAGGAGATCCCGGCGAGATCGGCGATGCAGCGCTCGACTGGAGGAGCTCCGACGCCAGCTCGTTGTCGACAACACATATCTGGCGGAGGGAGGCACAGGGGACGCGTGGAGGACGAGACGGAGGCGCTCGGCCACGCGGAGGGGGAAGCGCTGGGCTGTTCGAACGGGGCTAGGGTTGGTTGTTGGAAGGCTGGAAAGGAGGCTCGGCGACGGTCGCGGCACAAGGAGGCGGCCGGACTTCGCGGTGGGGGCCAGGTATGGGTTTTTGTTTGCTTTGTTTTGGGTAGCGACGACCAAGGGGATGGTCGGCCGAATTTTGGAAGACGGTGGTGATGGGGTTTTTCTTGTTTGTCTTATTTTTCTCTCTTTTGAGATAATGTTGGTGGTGGTGACGATGGGTTGTATGTGGCGGTCGGCGGCTGTGTGGATGATGCGGGTGACAGTAAGGGACTATGGCTGGAGGTCAGGGGGTCGGGCTGTGGTGAGGTTAGGTGGTATCGATAGTGGCTTTGGCGGTGATGGCGGGTGGTGATGATGGTGGTCGGATCCATGGTGTTGGCGAGGGTCTGGTGGCATGGCAAATGGAGGAGTGAGGGACTGGGTGACGGGCATGGTAGGGAGTTTGTCGGCGGTGGTGGCGGTCGTATTTTGGGTGGACGAGCGGATTTCAGAGGGCAGATGAAGGTCATGCTTATTAGAATTTACTAATATTTCTTAGCCACTTGTGTAAATTGTTGCTTGTTAAATTGTTGGGTTGCTTGATAGATAGGAGAGGATTATAGATATCATAAGCAGTAGATACCTATTGGTAGAAATTTTAGCAAGTAGTTGGATGATTTTAAAGTTTTAGTGACACGAGATTTGAGGGAGTAGTGTGACCAAAGGTGGGTAGAAGTCCTCGGAGATTCGTAGTTACAAAATGGTTAGGAGGAGGACAAACTATTTTTTTTAGGAATTAAAATTCGAGGAGATTAAGGTAATGGTCGTTTTCCTTTTTGAATTTAAGGGATAGCTATGAATTAGAATTTTGAGGACGAAATTATTTTTAAAGTGGGTAGATTTGTAGTCCCTCTTCCCGGAATTTTTATAATATATTTATTTATTTATTTAAATGAAATAGTAATTTTTATAATTTATAAATTATTTAGTTAATTATTACGGTAGATGATTTTAGCCATGATAGAGTTTTGGAGTACACGGTGACTAGAAGTCGTGGCACGGGTAGTGCAATAGCGTGCTTAGACTAGTGTATTAGCCCTGATAGGGAAGGCTGAGCCATAGTGATGGCCTAACTATGAAAACCAGGCCAAGTTGCGACTTAACCCTTACCGAAGATTTATTTATTTATTATATATATTGACTTTAGGATACCGGTTATGCCATTTTAGCCCGGACTGGACCCGGAATGAGCCCAAGCCCGTGTAGTCATACGGCGTCCAATGACATTCGTGTTGATGGAATTTGGAATGAGGGTGTGTATTTCGTTTTAATAATTTAATGATTTTCTAAGTATTCGTAATTAGATATTATAAATATTATTATTAGTGATATTCAGTGACTTTTGTAAAAAAATAGGTCCTCGTATAGTTTAGGGTTTTAGACTGTACATAATGGTATATATACACCATTATTGTTTTATTGAATTTCATTATACTTATTATATTTATTGAGGTTATTATATATATAATATTTATTTGTTATTAGTTATATTAATTTTGTCAATTAATATTATTATATATAGTCATATAAATATATATAGTGAAATATATAATAGATATATATAAAGTGATATATTATATAGATATATATATAGTGATATATAATAGAAATAAATATAGTGATATATATTAGAAATATATATATAGTAATATATATACATATATAGGACTGCAGCTAATGCCAACCACACATAAGGAAAACCCACATTAAACTGAGCCCCCACAACATTGCTTAGAGCAACAGCAGACCCATGCTAGGCTCACCAGCCTGGGCCGAGCTCTACAAGGCCCACTTCCCATGTTTTCCCCAGCCAAGCGTCCCCACCCCGACTCCGCTCATAAATACACGAGATCGAGAACCCTAACCCAACTTCCCTCACCTTGCGACCCCCTGGCCCTACGCGCACGCGATGGAAAGCCACCGCCGGCCGGCCAGGCACCGCCGGCCGCATGAAACAGCGCGACAACGCAACACTAGCAGCAAGCAACGACAGAAGTTGCGCCAACGGCGCAACTTCGCGAGAGCATTACTCCATCCACGTTCGATCGTTTTGTGTGCCGCTTTCCCTGGTATGTAGATAACCTAACCTGCTTCAAAATTCTTCAAGTCGAATTAATAAAGCTGCCGTTGACCGTCCCGAAAGTCGATGTGAAGTTCGACAAAAATCTGTCGAAACAGGACACGTGAACCAGTCCAAATACTCTAGTTCGCGGCCAATTTTCACCCAAACCATGCATGATTTAAAAATCTATCTGAAGGCATTTATTGACAACATGTAGGACATAAAAACCCTACTTTTAGTTTTAAATTTAGCCCTTTAAGCAGTGACAGAAATCGGCTTGAAAATCGTGAAAAATATGTTTTAAAAATTATAAAATCTAGAAAAATCTCTCGATACGACGTGCGTCCCGCCAATCCGGGCGACGTTGTCACGAACTGAAAGCATCAAAAGGTGCGTAACGGCTTCGTGGTTGTGTGGGCTTTGACGGAATTCAAATTGGTCGCATGTGCGCGACGAATTTGATGTGTATCCGTCGAAATTCCCCGTATCGGCCTCTGTGGAAATTTCTCAATTACTTTGTGCACGCTCGTCAGATCGAGATGAAACTTGTGCCAGCAGGACCGTATCGTTTTTTGGTCCTGTATGCCAAATTTGGCCCAATTCTGAGACAGTTGAATTGGACGCCTTTTTGCGGGCCCCACGGTCCGACTCAACGGGTGATTTTGTGCACGGGCCGCCGAAATTCAATTTTGGACATGCAGTTGGGTTCGTATTGGAAAACTGGATTCGTAGATATCTAGTTTGATGACTTTAGAGACCGTTGATTCTGGCATATTTTTTGGTACAAAGCGGGTCCAACGACGGATACCGTTTTGGCCCAAAATTGTCGTTTTGCCCTGTGTCCAGAATTGGACTTAAGAACAGGCAATCCTAGCTTATTTTACTATTCTAAGAACATTGGTAATGTCTTTTTTAGCATCTGGAGACTGTTGTACGGGTTTTAACTTTTGTGGTACGCTGAGTGGTTTGGATTATCGGTTTCACCATCAGAGGACCACAGGCGAGTACAGTTTATTGTTTGTTTTCAGTATTGATCTTTACTATGCATCAGTATTTAGTCGATAGATATCTGATTTCAGTTTTATGTTGATTTTATTCCTTGTTGTGTCGGGAAGTGAAGTACCAACGATGTGTGATCTGACCTTAGACCGTGTAGACCGTGATTTATTCTTGCATTAGACCGTGTAGACCGTGATTTATTCTTGCTTTGTACAAAGTAGACAGTAATTCATTAATGCTTTATACAATGTAGATCGTGTAACATCATACTGTGTAGATCGTGATTATTATTTTGTAGACAGTGCTTCTTTATTGTAATAGTTTCTATAGACCGTGTAACTGTAGACCGTGTAAATTGTAGACCGTGTAACTGTAGACCGTGTAACTGTAGACCATGTAACTTTAGACCGTGTAGACCGTGTCGCTTAATTGTCCCGAGACCGATCACATATCAAAGGTACTTCAGTCAGTTGGTGAGTATTTTATTGCATTTCATTTTTGGTTCTTATTATTCAGTTTATTGTCTTTCATCATTTTATTTATGAATCATATGTCTAAAGGCTAACCTCTGTTATATAGTCATTTTCATATATTGGAACTGGATTTAGTGAATTGTACTTGTTCCATTCCTGACTGGAAACCAATATTTTTCAGGTTAGCCGTGGATTCATTTAGCATGGGAGATACGGGGGTACTTGCAGACAAAGCCTAGAGACTAGCTAGATAGTTGAGTTGTAGTCATTCATTTATTTGTACAAGTTTATATTTTTTTGCAAATATGAAACTTGTGATCTTTGTAAATTAAATTAATTTTGTTAATGAGCATTATTTATGATTTTGATCTTCATGGCCGTGACAGCGTTCTACCGCCGACACTGCGGCGTAGGCTGCCTTGGACACATCTCGTATCCGTTTAAAAAAACGGGTATGGGTCGTGACAGCAGAGGTGGAGGTGGTTGTAGAATTTGGAGAATAGAAATATATGGATGAGTACCTGCCTATTTATAGGATGTGAGAATTTCAGTTGGATAAGGATTAGAATAGTTTAAACCCAATTAGATAATTCAATCTATAAATTTAAATTAATTCAATAAATCCAAATCCAAATCAAAATCCAATTTAAATCTAATTAAATTCTATATTTTAAAATCAAATAAGGTAAATCAAATTTCAAATTAGATATTAATTTACTATTTAAAACATATCCATAAATCAAATCAAGATTTAAATTGCCACAATAATTTCAAAATATGTTTTCCAAAAATACTATAATAATAATTTTGAAAATTACATTATTATGTAAAATAAACTAATAAATAATTACGAAATATATATGTATGCACGAAAAAATATATTATTTATTTTAATAATTGTTTTTACGAAAGACTTTTTATAAATAAAATAATAAAATAATAACTTGGAAACTTTGGTACGATAGCTAAAATAACTATTATATATTATTTGAAACTATAAAATAGAAAAAAATGTTTTTCTAAAATATGTACGGTCGCACATAATCGCACTCGTCGAGCAAACTCAAAAAACGAATTTTCGCGCGCGACGTACAATACTAAAAAAACAATCATTACCAAATTTATTTTAAAAAATAGTAGAAAATTTTGGGGTTTTACAGCATGTATACCTCTCCCTCTATTTCGGCTAGAGCTCTGAAAAGCTGTTCATGTTGGTGAAGTCGGCCTCGTTCGGTTGTTGCATCTGCTCACCGGTCCTTGGCCTAAATTAGCCAAGGTATCGGCCGATATACTAGCATCGCTAATGGCAGCAGATCTCGGGCTCAGAGTATTGTTGTCTGGAGTGCTCTTTGGTTGCGAAGGGCCATCATCCTCCAGGCGCTCCACCTCAACCTCATTGATGATGTCTTGTTAAAGTTAACGATGGTTGTACTTGAATCTAGGTCTACCCTTGTCCGACAGGGCTTTCTTCTAGATCAGCTTCCTGGATCGAATCCACTAAAGTTTCAAATTTGTTGGATAGGTTAATGCCAGGGTCTGTGTAAGGCACAACGACTCTCATCTGAGGGAAAGAAGTCTGGGAGGTAGGTTTTCTCTGACTGTCATCGAATCTAGTATGGGAGTTGGATGGAGGTAGAATAGGTAGTTTATTGCTATTGCTGATCGGGGGTTGCGAGTCGACCTTGCGATTTGGTTTCCTTTTCAGTTCAACGGAAGCAGTGTTCTCTGAGGTGGCCTCTCATCTGAAAATAGTTACAGAATATGATATTGTTGTCATATATGAAACGCTGAGTGTGCATCTTGTTGCCAAGCGCTATTTAGATGATTAGGGGGGTCTTACTCAAATCGAGCTCTATACATAGTTTGGCATAATTCGCTTTGGAGAGATTACGAGTTTCTTCTGCAAATGTTACAAGCGTGTCGAAAGAATTGGTGATACGTTTGAGCGCAGCTGGGATGAAACAGATGAGAAAAGATTTGGGAGGGTCACCCATGTCGAAATGACAGCTGAGTCAATGCTGGTGTTGAAATCCACAAATAATTTTATTATTTCATAGGGTGGTTGTCTATCATGTCGGAGCCTCTAGACCAAACGTTTGTGTGATCGTTGGGGGATAAGAGATACAGCAGGATGTGTTTCGGATCCAGCGGCACCACCCTATATGTCGTGGTGAGGCCCCAGCTCGCAATCGACTGCTGAACCTAGGGCAACTTAGGGCAGCCTGCAGAAAATTTGAGTACGGAGGTGTGTGGGAACGTCGTCGATAGGGACGATAATTCGGACTCGGAGAACGGCACCATAATGAGCTGTGATTCTGACGGGGGGGGGCTCGATCCTCTAGAACGACGTCAAGGAGCGCCGATAGAGGTGGGTTACTTCGGTCAGGGCAAAGTTTATCTGCGAAGGATGCCATAGGAGAGGGGGGTTGGCACCGTGAGGGCGCCTAGCAATCGTACCCATAGACAGCCTCGAAGAGCGGAGTGGACGGCGGGCGTAAGATCCAAGGATAGCGCCAAGGCACACTGAGGGGGAGTGAGAGTGTCAGCATCTGTCGCACCAGATAGCTCATCAGCGGAAAGCTCTGAACCAGAGTGCGCATGAGACTGCAGGCAAGAGAGGGCCAGCGAGGCATCAAGAGAAGCCTCTAGCTGACATGTGCCATTCGAAAATAAAGAAGGCAGCGAGACACTTGCACCAAAAGGCAACAAGGTGTGCACGTGACTTGCGCCAAGAAGCAGCAAGGACGGATACATGGGTCCCATCAGAGGGTTTGAAAATGTCCCGGAGCGAAAGAGCACACCGCTCGAGGTCTGGGTGCCAGCAGCTAGTACTGGTACGCTACTCGAGGTCGGGCCGCAAGCACCAAGGAAGACCGACACCCCCTTCGAAGAATCGCAGTTGCTGGCCAAAAACTAAGCCAAACCCGCCGGCGACCGCCAGCTCGACGGGCCCGCCAAGCCAACGAGGGCGAGATGTGCCTCCGACCATGCGAGGCAAAGCTGGCCGGGACCCGCCGCGAGAGGGGTCCGACCATTCCGCGAGAAGGCTGGAAGACCGGAGATCGCCACCCAAGATATCGCTGACAGGAGAAAAGGAGATGAAGCGTGCCGGCGAGACCGCCTGCGCGAACGACGGAGGAGGGCGAGGGAGCCTACCAAAGAAGACGGGCCTCCCGCTGGAGTGAGGCCGGGGATTGCCGCACCGAGCCGAGGGGCTGGACCCAATGTGTGTGTGTGTGTGTGTGTGTGTGTGTGTGTGTGTGTGTGTGTGCATATGTCCCAAAATTTTGATAATATTTATTATTTGAATTAAATGGTGATTTTTATAAATAATTAATTAGTTCATTATTACAGTATATGACTTTAGTCATGGTTAGGAATTTAAGTACAAGATGACCAAGAATCATGGCACGGATAGTCCAATCGCGTGCTTTGACTAGTATTTAGCCATGGTAGGAGAATGCCAAGCCATAAGTGTGTTCTAACTAGGAAAACCAGGCCAAGTTGCGACTTAGCCTCTAAAGACGTGTTAATTATTATATTAATATTATTTGACTTCTAGGACACTTGGTTAAACCAGCTAGTCCGGACTTGACCCAAACTAAGCTCCAGCCCATGTAGGCATGTAGTGTGTGCAAAGACGTCCATGTCGACATATTTCGAGAGTATACCTCATACCTTACTTTAAATGGTATAAATTAATGGTTCCTAAATTTTTGTATATAAATAAATAATATCAATATTATTGATATGGCATCTTGAATAATTATAAGACTTTTCTGTGGACCAAATCTATGTGGGGGTTTGACTGGTTCACCAACACTACGCCCTCTCGATTCATTTTTATAATGATTATTACTACTAATTTTGTGGTTGGGGTATTAAAATAAATATTATTATTATAGTATTATTCATCAAATTATATATATATATATATATAGATATATATTATATATATTATATATAATTTTATATAAATAATATATATATATATATATATAAAATATTTTTATTTATATATATATATATATTATATTATATATATATATATATGTATAGATATATATATATGTATATATGTATATATATATATATATATATTGATATATTATATATATATTATATATATATATATATATATATATATTATATATGTTTATAAAAATATATATTATATATATAATATATTTTTTTTTTTTTTTTTTTTTTTTTTTTTTTTTATATATAATTATATATATATATATATAATATCTATAATATATATATAAAAAAAATATATATATATATATATCTATATATAATATATATATAAATATATATATATATATATATATATATATATATATATATATATATATATATATATATATATATATATCTTACATATAAAATGTCTAAATAAACTCCATAATATATATATATACATAAATAATATATATATATATATATATATATATATATTATATTGTTATATATGCCTAAAATGGATCTAGACTAAAAAACAATATTATGGAGTTTATTTAGACATGTTATATGTAAAGATATATATATAAACATATATATATATATATATATATATATATATATATATATATATATATATATATATATATATAATATATTATAATATATATACTAGCATATGTGCACGTGCTTTGCACGTATTTTAATATTTCTTAATTAGTTTAAAAAGGCTCTTAGGAAGATCAAAGGGTAGTCTTCCTAATTACTAAGTTGTCCTTATTAAAATTAATGAACTATTTTAATTAGTATAAGTATGTAAGGGTATTTTTGGAATTTAAAAGTTTCACCATCTAAGTTTTCCTATTATATAGTAGAATAGAGAATAGATTAATGAACTATTTTTAATTAGTATAAGTATGTAGGATATTTTTGGAATTTAAAGTTTTACCATCTAAGTTTTCCTATTATATAGTAGAATAGATATATATTAATTGCTAAATCGGAAGAGAAAAAAAAGAAAGAATAACTAAACTAACCCCTCCCCCCACAGAACAGAACCCAAGCCGTTCCCCTAAACCCAACCCCAAGTATATATATACATAATATATATATATATATATATATATATATATATATATATATATATATATATATAATATAGAGGAGAGAGAGAGAGAGAAACAAGAGAGATATCGACGAGTTGGTCGAAACCCTAACCATCACCTAACCCTAAAACTGCCCACCTTCTTCCCCTTCCCTGGGTGCACCCCCAGCCACCGCACGCCGCCGCAGCAGCGCTGAAGAGCCGTCGGAGGCCGCACGTGTAACGCCCCAGTCCCAAAATACGTAGGACCGAGTACGTGAACATGCTAGCTGCACATATACGAAAATACTCCAATATATAGAATCCTCACATATGCACATAAGCTGTAATAAATTATCATAGGCCAGAATAACATATCTAATCTCATCACAGCTTAACACAGAAGATAATGAAGTCCAATAAATAAATAAGAGTATCAAAAGATACGGATGAACATACTCACTCCAAACAGCTATGAAAATTGTCTCACAAGATCGGAGTCCAACCTTCGCAAAAATAGAAATGAAGAGATGTAAAATAATGTCCACTAATGTCTCAAATATAGAATAGGCTAGAGATCAGTAGTGACTGCCTCGTCATCGATGTAGGATAGATCCAATGTCGCTTCCGTACTCCTGTGAAAAATCGTCTAAACCTGGAGAGATAACCAGGTCCTCAGGGGACATAGCAAGATACGAGAAAACACCATGCCATATAAACTGTGATAATATAATAAGAGAAAAAGGTATGCATGCAATCGGGTTACTGACCATTCTACTGTGAATATGCAGTTGAGATACAATCCTTCGACGCATAAGCCCTGGCTGTAAATGGGATCAGGCATAGTTCCCATAGAGGGCACCAGGAGCCTACGTCCATAACGCTCAGGAAGTGTCAGAGGGCACTATGTGCAAGGGGCTACGTCCATAACGCTATGGAAAACGTCAGAGGGCGCCTGGAGCCCTGCATCTCCGGAGGAGCGCACAGGTAATCAGGGAAGTGCAAGAAGCCCATACGTCAGGTATTGTTCTCCCTACCCAATGCCTAGTATCATCATCTCCATGACTGATATGAACCTCTAGTAACCGCCAAGTCTTCTAACATGCAATACTATTGGCAGTTACTCCTATCCGTCGCACGCTCCATACGTATCGGTGGCCAGCCGACTACGCGGGTACGTGTCCTACATGTGACTCACATCACGTGATACAATAAGTGTCAAGGCCGTATGAGATATACCAATACCTCAACATCAACGGGTGGTCACTAGACTTAAGTCAATGTAAGAGAAATAAATAAGGCGAGAAAAACGACCGATAGAGTCGCTTGCACCCAAGTGTGACTTGGATGCACAGTTTAAATATCAAGAAATAAGAAATGCTAAAAATAACAACTAAAATAAGAAATATAATAATCACAGAGTAAGGTGCAAGGTATCTTGCCTGATGGTGCAAAGTGACAAGTCCAAGTAATCACAATGTCAGCCAAGAAACGTCACAATCTCCAAACAACTTCGGACGCTGAAACAAACATCAAAAATGCACTCAGTGTAAAAGATATACCAAGGAAACGATTGTCCAAAAGTCAAATTTTGGATCAGGGGCAAAATCTTAATTTGGATCAAAACGATGTCCGCCGTTGGACCCGCTTTTGCACCGAAACGTGTGCCAAAGTCTATGGTCTCTAAAGTCGTCAAACTACATGTCTACGGTTTCAGTTTGAGGAGAGGAACTCAACGGTTTGTCCAGTTTTGGATTTCGATGAGCCGTGCACAAAATTGCCCGTTTGAGTGGGTTGCGGGCCCACCAAAAATGGGTTCCGATTCGACCTTCTCAGAATCGAACCAAACTTGGCATACAGGACCAAAATTTCGATCCGGACCTGTTGGCCCAAGTTTCGTCTCGAATCGACGACTGTATACAAAGTTATGGGCAAGTTTGTAAAATGCCGATACGGGGGTATCTCGACGGATACATGTTGATTTCGTTGCGCACACGCAACGAAACCGAGTTCCGTCAGTTCCCACATGTCCGTACGTCCATACGCCCTTTCGATGCTTATAGTGCACGACCAGTCGCCCAGTTTGTTGGGGCGCACGTCGTATCGGAAAATTTTCTAAATTTTACTATTTAGAAAACAGTTTTTCACACAAGTTAACACGGATTTAATTCTTGCACAGAAATCGAAATACGGATCTAAAGGTTGCATTTTAATCGTGGTTATGTTGTCTATACATTGTTTAATTAGTTCCTACAGTACTTTACTGTACAGCAAGAAATTGGCCGACAAGTTGTCGTTTTTAAAATAGTTTTTTTAGCGTTTCAGAAAAGGTTTATCTTCAACTTTGTCTCGATTTTTCGAGCAAGTCGATAGGTTGTTTCGAAATCGATCTGGATTATCTCGTAGGGGTCAAGTCTACTTCCATCAAAATCTTACGAATCAAAAATCGGTGCTACGACTAAAAAGTTTATATCGTAGAAAAGTAGGGTACCTTGAGGGGAAAACTGCTCCGTGGGTGACGCGGGCTGACTTCCGATGCTCCGTTCGTCACGCACAAAGCTTCGTCGCTGGTGAAAACGAAGTCGTGGGTGAAAGGATATGATCAGCCTTAACTTTCGTTTTGGAAGTTATGGTTTCGTTTGTGCAAGAAGATATATATATTATCTATATTATATATATATATATATTATATATATATATATATATATATATATATATCATATATATATTTTTTTTTTTTTTTATATAATAGATATATATATTATTATTATATATATATATATATATATCAAGTTAGTCTCAACCCTAATACTAATGGGTTTTGGATTAACCCGATTCCCCTATTTCACGGATTCAGCGCGCGCGCGGGGGGAGGGGGAGGGGGTTTCTTTTGCTCTCTGCTGCGGGGCCCGCTCCCTTAAAGTGAGCAGCTTTTTTTTTTTTATAATACTAAAGGCCAACCATTTGGCTTGAGCTTCCCTCGCCAAGCCTGGCCGCCCCCTGCTAGGGTTGAGCCGGCCCACCAATTATTATTTATATTATTATTATTATTTTTAAACACAATCACCACTACTTTATATTATATATATATATATATATATATATATATATATATATATCAAGCTATAAATATTTATATATTATTTTAAGCTATAAATAAATTCTCAAAAAATTTACCAATAAATTCCTAAAAATCATATAACTTTATATTCCTTATTTAATAGAAATATTAACATGCACACATATAATAATATATACACATACTTTTATTCTAGTAACTTAGTAGTAAATAAATCCATAACTAATGAATACATAACAAAATTAATGTAATTTATAAAATCAATTATAAATTATGGGGGTTTACATCCTACCCAACTAAAAAAATTTCATCCTCGAAATTAAACTAAGGTCGGGGGATCGAATGCAATACAAGAAAATTAGTAGTAATTTAAAAGCTTAACTGCAAGACATACCTTCGTCTTCAAACAAATGCGGGTAGCGGTTCCAGATGTCGTCCTCGCGCTCCCAGGTAGACTCCCGTGGCGAGTGATGCTTCCATGCCACGCGAACCAATGTAGATTGATTCCGCAACACCTTCACTCGGCGATCAGGATACCTACGGGTTGCTCTTCGTACGACAAACTCGGTCCAATGTGATCGCGGAGTGATCAAGCATATGATTGCTGTCTGCCACGTACCTCCTCAGCTGTGATACATAGAATACGTCATGTACTCCCTCTAGCGACGGTGGCAAGGCCAATCTGTAGGCAACCTCTCCAACACGTTCCAAGACATCGAAAGGTCCGATGTACCTTAGACTCAACTTGCCACGTCCTCCGAATCGAATCGTGCCTCTAGTGGAGGATATCTTCAAGAACATATGGTCGCCCTCCTTGAACTCCAAGGGTCGACGATGATTATCTGCCCACTGCTTCTGACGATCCTGTGCTGCTCGCAGGTGGTCCTGAATCTTCTTCACTGTCTCCACTGTGCTCAGGACCAACTCGGGACCCAATAGTTGTCGCTCTCCTATGTCGCTCCAACAAACAGGAGACCGACACTTCCTACCATACAATGCCTCAAACGGAGCCATTTGAATGCTCGCTTGATAGCTATTATTGTAGGAAAACTCAACAAGATAAAGATGGTCATTCCATGAAACGCCAAAGTCAAGCATGCATGCTCTCGACATATCCTCTAGTGTATGTATGGTACGCTCTGACTGACGTCTGTCTGTGGATGGTATGATGTGCTAAACTTCAATCGGGTGCCCAAACTCTCTTGCATGCTTCTCCAAATGTGCGAGATGAATCTCGAGTCACGGTCCGACACAATACTAACAGGCACACCATGCAATCTCACAATCTGCTCCATATACATCTCTGCCAATACCTCTGTCGACTGGCCCACTCTAAAAGGTAAGAAATGGGCTGACTTGGTAAGTCTATCAACAATCACCCACACTGCGTCACGTCCCCTAGGACTCCGAGGAAAACCCATGACAAATCCATATGTGCTCCCACTTCCACTCAGGAATGGGTAGCGGCTGTAATAATCCGGCCGTCCTCTGGTGCTCTGCCTTCACTTGTTGACATACCAAGCACTTGGCAACGAAACGAGCTATCTCCCGCTTCATTCCATGCCACCAATAATACTGTCGTAAGTCACGATACATCTTGGTTCCTCCGAGATGAATAGAGTAAGTTGAACTGTGAGCCTCTGCCATCAGCTTCTACCGTAGCTCTCCATTGGGAACATAAATCGATCACCACATCGCAATGTCCCATCGGGATGGATCCTCAAACCGTCTGCTCCCTTCTTCAGTCCTCTCTCTGAGACGCCGAAATCTAGCATCATTGGGCAATGCTGCCTTGATGCGCTCTACCAATGATGATTGCACTTGAAGGTTGGCTAATACGCCGTCTGCTTCTGGCAATACTATCTCAATACCAAGCTGCTCCAAGTCTCTAATCAACTCCTTCTGTGTGTCAAAAAGTGTGCCATGGCTTGCGGCTCAATGCGTCTGCCACGACATTAGCCTTGCCCGGATGATAATAAAGCTCGATCTCATAATCCTTCATCAACTCTAACCAACGTCGTTGTCGCATATTCAACTCTTTTTGTGTGAACACGTACTTGAGCCTCTTATGATCAGTGTAGATATCAACCTTCTTGCCGTGCAAGTAGTGTCTCCATAGCTTCAAAGCAAAGATAACCTCTGTGAGCTCTAGATCGTGAGTCGGATAATTTTCTCATGCATTCTCAACTATCGTGATGCATATGCTACTACCCGACCATGCTGCATTAATACACATCCTAATTCTTTCCCGGATGCATCGCTGTAGATCACAAATCCTCCTGGGCCCGATGTAGTGTCAAGATCGGTGCTGTGGTCAATCGCTTCTTCAACTCGTCAAAAGCGGCTTGACACTCGTCTGTCCATACAAACTCCTGATCCTTGCAAGTTAATCGAATCATAGGCCCCGCTATTTGAGAGAAATCTTCTACGAACCGTCGGTAGTAACCCGCAAGTCCAAGAAAACTTCTCACTTCAGAAGCTGATGTGGGAGCGGGCCATGATTCGACTGCTGTGATCTTCTCAGGGTCCACTGATATACCATCACCCGTAATAATATGACCAAGAAATAATACCTCCTTGAGAAAGAAATCACACTTGCTAAGCTTCGCAAAGAGTCTCTCATTCCTCAACGTTCCCAAACTATCCGTAGATGCTGCTCATGCTCCTCTTGACTCTTGGAGTAAATCAAGATATCGTCTATGAAGACTACTACAAATTTGTCCAAGTACTGGTGAAAGATCTGCTCATTAAATTCATAAAACTGCGGGGCATTGGTCAAACCGAAAGACATGACCAAGACTCGTAGTGTCCATACCTCGATCGAAAGGCCGTCTTTGCAATGTCTTCCTTCCGAA
>JANAVB010045194.1:0-62499 GCA_029216955.1 Iris pallida
GGAGATATGCCCTTTTCAGAAGTTTGGTCTTACCAAGATGTTTTTGTTAGAAAGAAAGATCATTTTTGAACTTAAAAAAAAATGCAGATTCGAAAGCACTAAGCTTCCTTATCTCTTAGGTAGCGTACTTTAGTAGTGACCCCTCCAGGGGCCTATATTCTAAATTGAGTATGTCTTTCGTTGTAGAATGTGCAATAAATATCAAACATCTTATAATGATCAGCAAGAAGAAATAACCAAGTCATTCTAGAATGATCATCAATAAAAGTCATAAAGTACCAATAAAAGTTACAATTAGGAAATTTCACTGGTCCCCAAGCATCTTAATAAACTAAACGAAAAGGAGTATTACTATGTTATTGATGCAGCTTGAGTAAGAAACATGATAGTGTCTTCCTAACTCACATGACTCCATGTGTTTCGAAAAAAATAACCAACTTCTTGGAAAAACTTGTCTAACAATAGATAGTGGTGGATGTCCTAACCAACAGTTCCATACAATAGGAACTGTGAAAACAGAAAGTAATCAATCCAAAGTGGGACAATTCAAGAGATATATACCATGCTGGTCATGACCCACCAATCACCTTCATCTGCAGGTCCTGAATGATACAATGAGTAGGGTAAAAGGTAAGAGATAAATTTGATTCTTTACTGAGTTAATAGACTATCAAGGAAAGCTGAATTTCAGAGAGGTACGGATTTTTTTTACCAACACTATTAACATAACAAAAGAACCATCAACAATACAAACATAAAAGTCAATACATGAGTAAATGATTATAAAGAAAGAGACGTATGATTTGAGGTTCTAATTCAACTATGACTAAAAACAAAACACTATTAACATAACCAAAATAACCATCAACAATTTGCAGATATGTGAGTAAATGATTATAAAGAAAGCGACGATATGTGATTTGAGGTTCTAATTCACTATGACTAAAAACAAATTAAGCATCATCTGACTTAAAGAGGAGCGTGTGGAAGGCTAAGCAAGCAGTTGTCGTATAGCACGATAGTCAACAATGGAAAGTGCATCGAGATCAAAGGGTGACATCACGTAAGATAGAGGAAGGAACTGAAGAGTCTATCATGGAGCTATGAACAAACTGTCTGGCACTGTCAAAAGTGCTATTGATCTGGTGACAGAAGGTGCAAAACTTCGAGTTGCAACAACTATCACCACCACCAAGAACATCACCAGAACCACTGTGACTACGATCTCTAGAGGATGGATTCAAACAGGCATGAAAGGCGCCCCTGCCCATGACCGGTGAAGTTGTTTAAGGAAGAAGTGTTCGAGATATCCTGGAGCTATATGAGAGGTCACAACTGGAGAAGTACGACTCAGCATCGTGGCATCACATTCCCAAGTGAGAAGGGCTAATATAGTATCATGTTGTTGTACAGTAATAACATGATTTACTGAAATAGGTTGATACAACTTCCACGCCTCCAAGAATTAACGATAAGGAGACATAAGTCACATAATCTTGCTTTGTTATAATCTAGCCCACGGGCCCGTCCGGACATGAGCCATGCATACATTACATGTGCACATCACTTGACCTAACTTGACAAAATGGTTAACCTGGATGTGTACATAAGAACCCCACCCATTTATGAACCCAACAAACTCCCACCTTCTATCCAATGTCAGACTAAATATCGGTCTTTTACGATCTCCTCCATTCAAGACGCGATGTCCTTATCACAACCCGTTCCAATCTCACCCGTGGAACACAATACACTAGGTAGCTCTGATATCATTTGCACACTCCAGCCCACAAGCCTATCCATACATGCCCCGTACATGGGCTACATGTGCACATAACGTAGCCTAACTTGCCAAAATTCTTTACTTATATGTACGCATAAGACCCTAATACCAAATTATGAACCTATCAAACTCCCACCACCTATCTGATATGGGACTAAATATTGGAATTTAATTTTGCATGCTTGGTATCTTGAATAGCCTTCCAAAGATCAAATAAGTGTTGTATGTTGTTTGTAGTCAAGTATATGTCTTAAAGAGTATCTCAGATGATTTTGGTTGTATCAAGAAATACCACATACCGAACAATATCAGTTTCCATGCAGTTGACCACAATGTTGATTTTTTTTGTCATCGTATCATTGCCACTTTGAAGAATTAGGATATGAGAGGGTTTCTCTCAACATGAGTTCCTAGAATTGGAAATCGAGACTCGGACTTTTCCTAAATCAAATAATTTTGGGAACCAACTAAATTTTCATAAGTGATCCGAAAAGAATCCTTCATATCCCATGCTGAAAAAATGGAAGTTAAAGAAATGGAAGAAGAAGCGGAAGTTGAAGAAATGGAAGTAGACGAGGAAGAAGATGAAGTAGCTGAGGAAGACGATGAGTTAGCCACAGGAATAGTCTACAAAATTACAAATAAAGGAGAATTGAGTCGAAGATCTGAAGCATAACCGAACCGAGAGCCGAGGAACCGATAAAATGAAATTGAGACGAAAATATGAAGATGACGACGAGAGACGGAGTACGTTGGGAGCTCACGGGTCAGAGGTGATGTGTGTAGTCGACAAGAATAGATTGCTCTAATACCATATAGTATATTGGATAAACTATTGTTGTATTATCTTTAGGCCAATAGCCTTATTTATAAATTATATGACGATAAAAAAATGAATAAATATTCCCAAGAGAGAAAATAATTAGTACATATTAATTACATAACACACATCGAACCTAGATGACTCTAGTAAAAGGTATATAATATATTATCTAACAAATGAGCATCTTCTCTAATAAATGAGTATCTTCAGTTCTCATATCTTCTCTAATTCTTACTTTCACCTGCATGTTTCTAGTTTATAACGCAGACTGATAAGGACAAGGAAAACCTGAAATAAGGTTAGTCTAGCTTTGGGAGGAAATAATAGTAGCATTTAATTTTGGGTGAAATTAGGTTCTGTAATACGAACTATGAGTAGCAGTATGGCTGCTTCCTAACTAATGTATACTGTATGGATTTGTAATGGTGATCAATAACAATAAACCACCAATATGTTACTTATATCATACCTAGCTATATGCAGTTTGATAGTATCTTGCGGCATATGATATGATTAAGATAAACACCGAAACCTATGTCATACCTAACAATTGCTCTTCCATATGTAAGTAGTTAGAATCTGATTTATGAATATTTTGAACTGGGTTTTGAAATCTTTCTTAGAAATTTTCCTTCAGCTGTTGGCTGATTTTAAGGATTTCAGTGTAGTTTGGCTAATTTTATTTTGGTGCAGGACCATAATAAAGATTACATAGTAGAATTGCCAGACTACAGTCCGCATATGAAGAGTCCTGAAATCTCTAGAGAAGGCCAGATGATGAAGATTTCGGCACACAAACATAATCACAGACTGTCCTTTAGGGAGACTAGCTCAAACTTGCCACAGCCACATTTATGGTATTCAACTAAAGAAGTCATAAAGGCACTGAAGTTATTCCTTGATGCAGGCGATCAGTTAAAAGGAAGTACTACATTTAGGTACATTTTACAGTATACTCAAGAAGCCAGCATTTAAATGCTTGAACTTGTCATTGATTACCGAGTTGGTCATAATCAATGATCAACTTCTTCAATTCATTCCCTTTTTCTTGTTTACTTTCAAGTCATCTAGCAATACCTGAATTTACTATTAGAATACCGCAGTATTAACTGAGCTCTGCTTGTGAAATGATTTTATCAGATATGACCTAGTTGATCTCACAAGGCAAGTTCTCGGAAAATTAGCCAATCAAGTTTATTTGGATGTGTTGGCTGCCTATCATGGGAATGACGCCAATCGGTTGGCACTTCAAAGCCAGAAATTTGTGGAACTAATTGAGGATATCGACACACTTTTGGCTTCCGATGACAATTTTCTATTGGGAACTTGGCTAGAAAGTGCAAAGTCACTAGCAGTTAATCAGAATGAGAGAAAGCAGGTAACACTCGCTTCTTCCTTGCTTGTAATTTTCTAGTTCCCACCTCAGTAAATGATGTATATTCATTGATGTGTTATACATTCTTTTCTCGTTCTTTTTTTCGTTTTCCCAGTACGAATGGAATGCAAGAACACAGGTGACAATGTGGTTTGATAACACAAATGTCACCCAAAGTAAACTTCATGACTATGGTAAGTTCGAATTGTTTGGTGCTTATGGAAGTTGATGACAGCAATGACCACTATTTGGCAATTTCCTTGATGATTTCTTATTTTGCAAACTACTGTGTGCATGCAGCAAACAAATATTGGAGTGGGCTTTTGAAAGGCTATTACCTACCTAGGGCTTCAACTTATTTGAGTCATCTGTCAACAAGCTTGAATCAGAACACAAACTTTCCTTTGGAGCAATGGAGAGAGGAATGGATATCCTATTCTAATAACTGGCAAGCAGGGGAGGAGCTCTACTCTGTGGAAGCTCAAGGGGACGCACTAGCTATTTCTAAAGCACTGTTTGTAAAATACTTGAGCTGAAAAATGATAACTTGTTGAAATAAAAGTCTTGCGACCAAGCTATTCAAGCAAGAGAAGAACACGCTATAAATTAAGTCAAGTTCTCGCTATTTCAGGTATAAAGTTCTTAATTTTTCTTCCTAAAATATTTGTATGGAATGGTGGTGGTCAGACTCGGAACATATTATGGCCTCGTTTGGTTCGCGGAATCATCGGGTTAGGAAAGGAAAGTGATTACTTTCCTATGTTTTGGTGCCAAAGGAATCGGGGAGGAAAGGAAAGTGATTCCCAATGAAAAGGAAATTAGAGAGGAAAGTGATTCCATCCATCCAAGCAAGGGAATCACTTTCCCACATTGAAGTATTCATTTTCCTTTCCAAATTCTTTGGCATTTTCAAACATTGGAAAGGAAAATCAATGTGAATTATAATTTTTCAAAGGAAAGGAAATCCAAAGGAATTGATTTCCTTTTCCCTTTCATTCCGCAAACCAAACGAGGCCTATGAGCTTGGGCCGATAATTTTCAGATAGACGTAATCCTTAAAGGTCATTTAACTCGGTCCAAAAACTAAAAATAACTCGGTCCAAGCTTACTGGACGGGAAGGCGTCCGCCCGCGGCATAGTACACATGCGTAAGCATGTGCATGTCATGATGCATAGCAGGTTTATGATTGGTATCTAAAACCTTCTCAGATAGTCTATAATCGGTCTATAATTAATTTAACCCCCTTTCTGGTATGAATGTCTATGTGTATTAAAAAAGTGAGCTTATAGCTCTTTTTTTAAGAGAAGTATGGGTCCTCACGGGGGATGCCCCCTTGATTCCCTCTCTCCCAGGCGGGGAATATTTCTTCCCTGGACCCCCCTTCCCGACGACTCTCTCTTTCTGCCATTACCCCTTTGGGATATATTTGCATACCGCTACAGTCTTGTAGGAGGCTCAGTAGCTACATTAGCTACATGTTTTAGCTGCAGTTACTTTGTCGCTTCGCTCCGTCGCTCGTAGTCGACTATAGGTAGTCATGACAGTACTGTCAGCTATCGTAATTGGGGACAAGGGTACGTCGATTAGACCTACCCGCAGAGCACCCGAGGGATTACATCCCGAGGGCGCCGGAGATTACATCGGAATCGGAAGCAATGAGTGAAGAGCTGAAAGCCGAACGAACTCCCCTCCCCCCCCCCCCCCCCTTCCCGCGAACTAAGAATGAGTGCAAACATATATCGATGTTGTAAGGCAACTAGTAACTACAATTATCACGAATGTAGTAAAAAGAGGCAAGGATCCAACACATAGTTTCTTTTACTTTTTTTTCTTACAAGTTTTCTCAACTTTCATTAACTCACATTTGGTTGGAGAGAAAAAAAAAAGGGGGGGGGGGGGGGGGGGGGGGGAGGGGGGGGAGGGGACAAACTTTTATCTATAAGTGGGATCTCATTTATAGACTTAAACAAGCACGGAGGTATTAGCAGTCGAAAGAAATCCACTCCTGATGAAAAAATGGGTGCTGACAGTTTCAAGTAATAAGCTTTTTTCTTCTCACAAAAGAAAAAAAAAATAGAAAGACAAAGGAACGACAACTATTAGACTCCACCGAACGATGCTAAAGAAATCTAGCTAAGTGTTTGGAGAAACTTGCACGGATCTTCGAGAAAAAAAATTTGTGCGCCTCACGGAACGAGGTGTAGGCAAAAATACAAAATTTATGACATTGAACTGATGATTTTCAAATGGACCTAACCAAGGCCATTTAACTCGGCCCAAAAACTATAAATGAGTGCAAACATATATCATATTCGAACGATACGGTAAAAGAGGTAAGTATCTATCACATAGTTTTTTACTTGGAATTTTCTAGACTTTCATTAAATTACATTTGGTTGGGGAGAGAGGGAAAAAAAAAGGGAAAGAACTTTATATATAAATGGGATCCTATTTATAGACTTAAACAAGTATGAGGTGTTAGCAATCGAAAGAAATCCACTCCTGACGAAAGAGTGGGTGCCGATGGTTTCAAGTAATAATGACCGGCTTGTTTTCTTCTCACAAAAGAAAAAAATAAAAAGACAAAGGGAAGACATCTATGAAACCCCACCGACCGTCGCTAAAGAAATCTTGCTAACTGTTTAAGAAAGACTTGTACGGATTTTCGAGAAAAAATTCGTGCGCCTCACGGAACGAGAGATAGAAAAAAGAGGGTCTGTAGCACCCAGTTTCTAAAAATGAGGGTAATTTTGAAATTTTGTAATTATAATTATTTAATAATGATATTTAAGCCATATTATGATTTTTGGAGATTTTTAGTTATTTTAAAACTATTTTAAAACCACGACTTATGATTTTGATGTTTTGCTAGTGCAACCTTAGAGATTACTTAACCTAGAGACTAACCATGATCATATGAGCCTAGTCATAGGTTTAGAACATCAAGTTAGGACTTATTAGCCTAAGGGGTATTTTGGTAATTTACTAGGAATTATTGGAATTATTGGATTTATGTGAATTATTATTATTTAATTATTGTCATGAGAGTCCCTAACCTAGTTTACCCTAATCTGGAGGTTAGCCACTAACCTAGAGACTAGAGGATGGATATTGCATATTAGTCAAGGTAGGAAAATATCTAGATATTTACATATGTGATATTTTCCTTAAAACCCTCAAAAGATCTCAACTTGGCACCCAAGTCCTTGCCTTCACCTTGAAGGAAGGCAAGAGGACACCCCCCCCCCCCTTGCCATGACCAGCCAAGGGCACCCCCTAGCATGCCCTCTTCCTATATAACCCCATCTATTCATTCCATACAAATTTACATGTTTTAAAACCTAGAAAATCCCCTTTCCATCAAACCTTCATAACTTCTTCAAATTAGCTCTAAATTCACCCAAGTCTTTTGCATTGGGACCCTACAACATTGAGGGTGCTAAGGGAGGCTAGCAAGCAAGGACACAAGGCCATTTGCAACATCAAAGTGGAAGGACACCCCCCCTACTAGCTTGATTTCCATTTGAAATTGCACCAATAGGTAAATACCCTCATACATGGTTAATATTCTGTTTTCTCTTCATGAATGCATGCATCTAGGTACCATGGACCTGTAGGCCAAGTTTGGTAGGAAGTATGTTTGAATTGGTGTCCGTATCGGACACGTATCCATGTTTGAAAAACTGTGTTTGATGAAATGCCTCAAAGAAATGGTTTTTGTGTTTTTGTGAAACAAAATACACTTTTGGGTAGCCCTAGACTAGTAGGACACGATTTCACTGGACTGAGCACGAATTGGTGCTGTGTCCGTGTCCAAATCAGACAAGAACACGCTGCACACACTGTACTGCACAGTGTGGCAGTGCCCTGCTACCACGCTGTTCGTGCACACTGCACAGGGCACTTCGACACGCCAAATTTGGCATGGATACGGGGGCAATGTCTGCGAACATGCCCCCAAAGTTTCATGATGTGTCGTTTTATATCGGACACGAAAATAGGGCCGCACTGGCCACACACGCGCGCGTTCAGCCGAGAAATCGGCTCTGATACGAGCCTCGTGTCCCTCGTGGACACGTCGTGGTGTCGTGTCAGGGTGACACGTGTGTAGCCCATCACTGGACGAACACTAGGACACGAGCACGAGATGTGTCGTGTCCTGTGTCACGAGCACGAGACACTCGACCGCGTGTGTAATGACCTGCTCCGCCCTAGCGGAACGCCTATTCAAACGGCAAGTGCAACGACTCGAACGAGTCGTCGACCCGAAGAGTTGGCATCGACCTGATGAAGAATCGATGCAAGGCTTACATTGGCCCGTCTAGAGGAATCAAGACTTAGACTTTCAAGGCGCGCTCGGAGTATCGCTCGGCCGATGCGAACATCGCTAAGGTGGGTGGCTCCGATGAACCCGTCTTTGCTTAGCCTAGACACTTAACAATGCGGACACTATCACGAGAATCGTCAGGCGATAACACCGTGCATGTTAATAAATGACTCAACGCACCTAGCTAAGGGATTAATCCCACCTTGCATGCTTGTATAGAATATGGAAAGGAACATGAAAAATATGAGAACTCTAGCACCGCGCTCCATGCTCGTGCTACGGCACAAGCTTACGTTCAAGTCCCTTACGCGTTCAACAATGAAACAATGAATAGATTACAACAATGAAACGGAAAGACTATCAACATAGTTATTCCAAGTAGAGTATAGCAACATTGAAAGATTATGGGACCGATAGGTCGCCAAGGCGACTCCCGCACTGGGAGTTGCATAACATGTGAATGAAAGAATGAATGGATAAGTGAATGAATGAGCCAACGAATGAAAGAATGAATACGTGAATGAATCAATGAACGAACAAACAAGTGAAAGAAAGAAAGAATGAATAAAAGATAAGAAGGAAAGGAATGGTTAGCGACAGGTATGACGGACACGTGCAACGGAGCTCGCTACCCGCGCTGCACGGACGCCAACCTAGTCGATAACGCATTATGGCTAAGGGTTAGCCTACGGCTCGGAGACAGCCGTTAAGTTAAAATGACAAATAATATGAAATGGTCGTGGACAATCCCCTCGTATACGGGAGGTGGGAGATATAAGGGATTTCCGCGGCATGATCAAAGGAAGGATCGTGGCCGGCCTAGACAGAAATCAAAGGGGGCTTACGGGCTGCCTGGGGGGGGCTTGGCTACCCGGGGGACGTAAGTGCAGGGTATTTTCAAGACACTATCAACGTGTACCAGCCGTACGCTCTGAATAGTTGCGAAATACCAAGGAAAAAAGGGTCCAAAATGGCTTGTGATGCCAGCGACCAGTGCATATAGAGTTAAGTGGGCTTTGCTGGTGGCGATCCACGTGCAAGTCCTTGCATTGAAATCAAAGTAATCTAAGTTAAATGAACAATCGCCTACTGAACGGCTTGAAATGTATCACACCAAATGATAATGAATACTTCGTACGATGAGTTAGAGAATATGCCTACGACATGCTAGAACATGCCCACGACGCGCTAGAATCTGAGGCAGGAACACGCCCTTGACACCGAATGCTTACATGAATCATGTTAAGTTGAACTATATGAACTGTTGTCTAACTTGGTTTACTTTGGACAGGGAAGGCCGGACGGTAAGTATGGGTAAGTCGTGCATGTATTTCCATACGACACTTGAATTCCGCAACACGAAATAAGTCATGATATGTGCCATAAAATTGACCCTAAGGCAAGATTAGAAGGACAATGAATGATAGACGGTGCACGAAAGTAAATGGAACGTGTTTGGTAATGATAGCATTGTGGGCGAGCTAGCCTCCCCACCAGTGCATAACAATGTACTGATAACCCCACAGTCTGCTTGCAGGATGCAGGAGACGCCGGCGGGTGCAGAGCTTCCATCGAACGTGCTAAGGCGCGGAGCCAACTCTGGGGCCTTGGAACGTTGTAAGAAGCTGAAGCACCCTATACAGGACATAATGTATCGGAACATCGCCATGAATCATTCCATCTTGTAAGCCACTTGGCACGTCTTTTATGTTTCAGAGAGAGAGAGCTTGAGCGATTTGTAATATCGGCCTAGCGCCGCTTGTAAACTTCTTGAATATCATTAAAGAGTTGAATTTGCTTCAAATTTGTGTTCATTTACTTTCCGCTGCAAATGGGGACACTCTGTGCGACTCTGTGGCCTAGCTCAAATCGGCCGTTTCTGGACATAGCCTTGTACGGGCGTACCTAGGCCCGTGCGGCATCACGCCTTAGCGAGGACGATCGCTCCTGCGGGAGCGGGGCGTGACAGATTGGTATCAGAGCACGGCTTTACGTCCTTGGACTTCATTTTGATTCTTTCAGTTTTGAAAGCTCGTTGAAGCAAAAGAAGGATACGCTCTCTCTCGTTGTGCCTTGGGATGTTCCATACAATAAGTCTAATATTTTCAAAAGCTCGTACAAGTACTCGGTTGAAGGGATCGATAGGCGAAGGCCTTTGTGCCGAACCACGACGTACTTGAGTTGGGAAGAACCGATGCTAAGAGTTAGCAAACGCAAGACGTGCTTGAATAACCTTACGCTGACAATAGCGAACGAGTACACGAAACCGAAGTATAGTTCGAACGGGATGGTTATGCACGCAGCCTTTTGGCTAAGTGTGCCGAGTATCGCGCACCTAGACTTTATGGTGCAAACGAGTTGCGAGCGAGATTGACTATCGTTCGGACGAGAATAAGGGAGACTTAGAACGTATGTTGATAGAGACGCTACTTGACCGGCGCTAAAGCGAACACGGTGAAATGGTTCTTAGATTTTGAAGAATGAGCGAACGCATAATTGGACATATCGATCGGGAGTCGAATAACCTTTGAGGATTTGTAGAATGACTTGACTCCGAGTGGTGTATGTGATAGCTTCGAAGAAGGAAAAGAGCGAGTGTCGATGACTAGTCGAATGGCTCGAACCCTGAGTGGTGTATGGACGTTATAGAAATTGTTCGAGCGAGACTAAAGGATTTACGAATAGAACGAGTATGTCGGCAAGCGATGATATCGCGCAAGCCTTGGAATGAGTAACGCTTAGTTGGTTTCGACTTCGAGAGTCTCAAACGAGATATCGTTCGGACGAATTAAGAATGCGTAGTGCGAATCATGAAACGAATGAATGGTCTTGATCGAGGAAAACTTAGAGGATCACACGCACGATTTTGGATTGATTCAAATAAACTGTGACTTGAGTTTGGACAACGATCTTGAAACTAGCTTGAGGAATAGCGATCAAACTTGATCTTGAATATCGAGGAAATTGTGGAATATCCAACTCGGACAACAGCATCAACGCACGACTCGAAATCGGTTACAAAGGAAGATCGTCAGGTTACGCATATCGTCGAGGGTATTGAGGCGTATCAAATATCGATATGCGATAACTCGGGGGTACTCTGACTCGGCGAATGACGATCGTGCAAATGTCATTGTCCCGTTGGATGCTATACTTGGGATGTTAAAAATGTGTCGAGGAAAAGATAGATTTAGCTCGAGGATTTTCTAGTTTAATGTATGACGGTCAGACTATCGAATTGATTTGGCTTGGATGAAAATATGAATGCTTGGATTTGCTTCATTGACAACCACAACGTTGACGTTATTGTCTTATGCGAGCGCAACTCCAGCCTCGTACATGCGTCGCGCCGGATTATGGCGATCACTCCGCGTGAGCGCTGATATGGTGATTCATACAGCGGGAGTGATTGAACTTGGATGGCGTGGCAATCTGATTGCTTCGACTTATGGTTTGACGCGAAGGTGGACTCGAGAATGAATTTATGTGCTTGAAGAATTGAACTTGAGGATTGAGTAGGTCCAATCCGCGTATCGAGAATGGGTTAGTCTAAAACTCAAACAAGAGTTACGCTCCGATGAGAATGATTATTCCGCGGGAGCGTCGCATGGTGATTCATGAACCGCCGTGGATAATCGGACTCGCGTGAGATTGGGGCACAATGTATTGTCGAGCTGGATGACCTCGTGATCGAATACATGAATTGGTTAGAACTGGTGATTGAACGAAATTGAATATGTACAACGTAAGTCTTGATGCGAATTAGGTGATCATGCTCGATGTTTAGAAATTTGAGTAAAACGAACTTGGGTAGAAACTCCCGTACAAGCGAACAAATGGTTTGACCATAGGATTTGGGGAGAGCATCGTGCAACGACCTTGCACGACGAGCCACGGACCTGACGTGTAACTATGACTTTGTGAGCTGACCTAGCGGATAGGCGGACGACCCTATGCCGAGTGATTGAACTTGTGCGATTGACCTTACAGTATCGTCTGGACGGACGATAGACTTGGACAGCAATACTTAGAATAGGACGGGAACTGTGAGTGTGCGTGAACGACGGTGAGATTGGTCCCAAACAAAGCGAATGATAGGAATGGATGATGCGCAAGTAAAGTTGGGATAACGAATTGAATCATTGATAGGAAGACTTACTCGATGATAGTGCAATACTTGGTCTTGAATCGGACGGAAGGTACTTAAGACTTGGTCGACTCCGCTAAGAAGAAATCGTATTGATTTCGTAGACAATAACGCTTGAAAAACGAATCGAATCATCTCGAAGATCAAGACAAACGATAGTGAGATGTACGCAAGTTCGATTTTAAATCGAAGTTAGTGAAACGATCGGCAAATCAAAACTATCACGAGTAGCTTGTCCGACTTCGTTAATCGCTAAGCCTGGTTGAAATGTACGTATTCGGGGGATACCTTGAATATGTGCACAGTTCCCACGCAGCGATATGATAAACTCGAATGCAACTGCAAGTGGGTGTTGAGATGCGCATAACGACAATTGAATAAGTGCCATCAAGTCTAAAATGAATGGACAGTCATTCGATAAAATTCACCGAACGCATGCAACATAAAACTTGGAAGGATAACCGAGCAAAATTCGATGCCATCAAACGATGGAGCCGTTCGATAGAATTGCCTAAGAAACGCGACGACACGAGTTAAAGGAATGGTAGGATGACCTGCACTCAGGAAGTCTCGAGGACGAGACTTGTTTTGAGTGGTGTATTATGTAATGACCCGCTCCGCCCTAGCGGAACGCCGATTCAAACGGCAAGTGCAACGACTCGAACGAGTCGTCGACCCAAAGAGTTGGCATCGACCTGATGAAGAATCGATGCAAGGCTTACATTGGCCCGTCTAGAGGAATCAAGACTTAGACTTTCAAAGGCGCGCTCGGAGTATCGCTCGGCCGATGCGAACATCGCTAAGGTGGGTGGCTCCGATGAACCCGTCTTTGCTTAGCCTAGACACTTAACAATGCGGACACTATCACGAGAATCGCCAGGCGATAACACCGTGCATGTTAATAAATGACTCAACGCACCTAGCTAAGGGATTAATCCCACCTTGCATGCTTGTATAGAATACGGAAAGGAACATAGAAAATATGAGAACTCTAGCACCGCGCTCCATGCTCGTGCTACGGCACAAGCTTACGTTCAAGTCCCTTACGCGTTCAACAATGAAACAATGAATAGATTACAACAATGAAACGGGAAGACTATCAACATAGTCGTTCCAAGTAGAGTATAGCAACATTGAAAGATTATGGGACCGATGGATCGCCAAGGCGACTCTCGCACTGGGAGTTGCATAATATGTGAATGAAAGAATGAATGGATAAGTGAATGAATGAGCCAACGAATGAAAGAATGAATACGTGAATGAATCAATGAACGAACAAACAAGTGAAAGAAAGAAAGAATGAATAAAAGATAAGAAGGAAAGGAATGGTTAGCGACAGGTATGACGGACACGTGCAACGGGGCTCGCTACCCGCGCTGTACGGACGCCAACCTAGTCGATAACGCATTATGGCTAAGGGTTAGCCTACGGCTCGGAGACAACCGTTAAGTTAAAATGACAAATAATACGAAATGGTCGTTGTCACGACCCGCACCCTAGAGTTAGGGCGCGAGACGTGGGTGCGTCCAGCCTACGCCGCAGTGTCAGCGGTAGAACGCTGTCCTAGGTCACAACATCTAACAATATAATGCTAAGCAGTCTATACTCCCCGAACGGGAGTGATATAGCAGATACAGACTCAATCACATCTAAGGTAGAGCATGATAAGGATAGATAAAACATGAAATCCAAAAGAGATACAGGAGATAGAAGTCTAAGTGTCTAAGATACATAAATCCAGAAATACATCTCAAAACTCAAATACAGATACAGTAATCCACAAAGTAAATACAACTCCAGACAAAATAAAATAACTACCTAAACAACCTCTACTGTGTCTCCTCTAGGCTAGCAGGCAATCCCAGGCCATCTGTAAAATTATTCAACAGGCCCAGTCAGGACAGGAGCGAGCACATTACATCTCAACAGTTCATAGCAGGTTAGAAAATATAATCATGCAGTAAAGTAAGATACAGTACTGAAAGAAATGTTGTATGTAAACAGAGAGAGAAAGCTGTAATAGAAATATCTACTATAAATAAAGAACTAACATGTGGCTAGTGAGTCAGAGTACAATATAGACATGTAAATGGCATAGGAGATTCTGATAAGACACTATGGAAGAGATTCTGATAAGATACTACTTGGGTATTATTCACATGTCTACTTCTACTCCCCCGTACCCCCAATCAGTACACAAGGATCCAAACAGGTTATGTTATGATACTATGTACAACCCCCGAAGGGTGATAAGCCTCCGAAAGGTGATAAGCCCCTGAAGGGTGGTAGCCTCCGAAAGGTGATAAGCCTCCGAAAGGTGATAGCCCCCGAAGGGTGGTACATAGTAGTCCCAAAAATGGGGATTCTAGGAGACTCTGTGATCATAAGAGTATATGTCACAAGTGATCGAAGAACCTATGAAGCATAGTGATACGACATGTAAGTGAAACGCACAGAACATGTAGTACCCGATGCTCCCTAAGGATAACATCTCAAGTGGGGATCCGTATAGTACCAATCCGTGTGACCAACGTGATAGTACAAGTAAAGTAATTTAATGTAGAAAATAATTCTAAGCAGGATATGAAATGATCAAAGAATGTACTCGCCTCGATTGGTTGGAGTCGACGTGCGTGACACGAACGTATCGACACGAGGTAGGTACACTGCTATGCTCTACAGAGGGTCCCAGACGACGACACGGGCAGTCCCAATGAGTCCAGAGTAGTCCAAATAGCCTAGTTTGGTATATAAAAGTCTAAAATCAGGGTTTGGTACACTAATCAAATCAAGAATAGAAAATGACTATCCTAATCACGATTTACGATTTCAAAAAAATAAATAAATAAATAAATAAATATTTGGAAATCCTTATAATGTTAAAAACTATATCTGTATTAATCAACATATTTTAGATGATATTTCAAAACTCAGAAAATCATTTCTGTACTAACATTCCTATTTTATCAAATATGAATTTAGGTCAAAACTTAATAAACCAATACTTGAAAAGAATGTTTTTAATATAATAAAACTTTTATGCTAAAACCATTTATTAATTCTCTAATTGTAAATCAATAAATAAATTGATAACATTAATAATATTAGTAACAAAATTACAAATAATACCTTTAATAGTAATAATGAGAAATAACTATAAATACCAAATTATTTCAACTATTATTACAATATGTATATATAAACTAACATGCATTTATGATAAACTATTATACATTTATTATAAAACTAATACACATTTATGTAACAATTTACATGTATTATACTAATATACATTTATTAAACAATTATACATTAACTATTATACAAAATAACTATTATATAACTAATAAATAAACTAATAAACTAATATAATAAACTAATAAACTAATATAATTAATAAACTAATATAATTAATAACTAATATCAATTAAATTAATAACTAATACAATTAAATTAATAACTAATATCAATTAATAACTAATATAATATAACTAATAAATATACGAAGGGGGGGGGCTCAGTCCCAACTCAGCCAAAAGAATATTAGGGCTCACATCGGGGGAGCAGAGGCGGACTGCGCCGGCGGAGCGGCGGCGGTCGGGGTCTTGGCCTGGGCGGAGCTCGCCAAGGGGCGGCGAACACCGGGGCAGGGCGGAGGTTCCAGGGAGCGGCGTCGGGATGGACTCGCGCGGCGAAGGCGGCAGTACCCTAGCGGCGGTGGTTCACCGTCGGCCGCCGGAGGAGCTCGGCGGGGCGATTCAGGTGAGTTTCTCACCATCTCTCTCTCTCCCTCTCTCTGATGGTTGATGGTGGTGGTGGCTAACATTGATGGGGCGGCGGCGGCGGTGGTTTATGGCGGTGGTGGTGGTGATGACCGGTGGGGGTGATGACGACGGGATGGATCTAAGGGAGGCGGTGGTTGGTGGAGGCCGGGATGGCGGCGGTGGTTAACGGTAGTGACGGTGGAGGCCAACGGTGGTGGTTTATGGCAGTGGTGGCATGTGGTGGCGGTGGGTGGTGGTGTTCTGGTGGTTCGGCGAGGCAGTGGTGGCGGTGGTATTCTGCAGTGAAGGGTGGTTCGGGTGGTGGCTGCCAGGAGTGGCAGTGGTGGGGATGACCTGCAGTGGTGCCGGCCGGATTGTGGTCGAGGGGGCGGAGGTGTGTGGTTGGTGATGGTGGACGGTTGTGATGGCGGGGCGGTTGTGGTGGCGGGACGGTGTCGTGGATCTGATGGTGGCGGTGGTGTTGACTGTAGGTGGTGGCGGGTTCTGGTGGCTGGGGACGTCGGCCAGAGGGTGATGGTCGGTCGGCCGAGAATGGCCTGGGGGTCGGCCGAGAATGGCCTGGGGGTCGGTTGGTTTTGATTGGGATAGGAAAAATGGGGGCTGCTAGAAATTCTAGGTTTGGGGATTTGTGTGGGTCTTGGGAAATGTGCTACTTATAGGGGAGTGGGGAAAACCCTAACAAATGTACAATGTAATAGAATAGGAAAATAGTGAAAAAAATACTAACTGCTAACCCAGTGCTAACCACTAACATGATTACTATCTGGCAACTAATTAGTACAAAATAAATATTAGTTATAAATTAATAATTAAAATTACTAGTTAATACTAATTTCACAAATGGCTAATTACAATTTAGCCGAAATTTTTCGAATAAAATAATACTAATACTCACTTAATTATTAAATATATTTAGAAATTATTTATTTAGTAAATAATTATATTTTGAAATTCTAAAATTTATTAACGTTTTCCATATAGAAAATAATTAAAACTCATTGATTCGAGAAAATAACAGGAAAATCGCAATAGGACAAAATCGCTTAAAAATAGTAAGCCGAACCAACAAGGACCGATAGCAATCACGGTCAAATTGTTTTCCCAAAATTTTAGAAATTGCACGTTCTTCGAGATTTAAAAAAATTCGAAGTTTGAAAAAATACGAAATAAAATAAAAATACAAATTTTCGAAAATATCCAAGAATTTAATTTACGGAGGTTACAAATCTACCCTCCTTAAAGAAATTTCGTCCTCGAAATTAAAGCTTGGCAAGGGGGTTAAAACATGATAGAAATTTTAGGCAGTATGGCCGACACGATTAAGAACGACGAGTTGGCACGATCAAGATGATCAACTCGAAATTGTTTAGACACGATTATTGATTTGGCACGATAGAATCATGGTATGGTCGAATCAACTAGGCACGATTTAGAACGAAGATTAAGTATCTTAGGCATGACTCGAGTCGCGACTAATATAACAAATTGTTGTTTTGGTTATGATAAGGTAGGGTCAAATCTGAGTATAGTACGACCAACATAATCTAGGCTTGATAAGGTCGGAGTTAGAGTCACACGAGCACGATCAAAATCAAGACCTGGTATGACCAAGGATAAAATTTTGGCACAATCTAGATACAAAATTAAAGTCTCATAGGCACGATCAAAATCTAATGGACCAGATTAATTAAGTCAAGAATCAAGGCTCGGTCGTGATTAGAAATTTGAAAAAATAATTTAAGTCACCTTGGCACGATCAAGGATAAGTTACCCAAAATAAAACTTAGGTATGATTCAGGAATGAACTCATAGCACGAGCAGTTAGAGAATTGAAATCTAGGCATTAACAGAGAATTTGTTCAGACACGATCAAAATCAAATTCGGACACGACTAAGTTCACATATAGTCGTGATCGAAGATCAAGATTTTAGGCACAATGAAAAAAAAATTATTTTTGATATGATCACTCAATTCATGACAAGTTCATAGTCAATCGGAAGTCGTGATCAAGGACAAAAATTTTCAAGCACGATTTAGAGGCAAAAATCGGTACGATAGTCATGATTTTAAGAATCACGACCATGGATTTCATAGTCGTCTAGTCATGCCAGGTCATTCAGGCACGAACAATCATGAGAATTTCAGATGATATTAGGAAATCAAATCATGGTCAGAAAACATTTTAGGCACGAGTGCAAAAATCCAAACAAGATAAAATCGAAATTGGAACAGAGCTTGGTCGTTTCAAGAATAATCAGAGTTTAGGCACAAGTGATATTGGTATCGAAGTTCGATTACGATCAAAATTAAATATTGACATGATGAAGAATAGGCTAATCAATATTTGAACTTAGGTTCGAAAAGTTGAAATCGAGATTTTTGAGCACGAGCAACATATGATAGAGATCCAAGTCACGATGGAATTCAATAAATTGAGCACGGTCAAGGGTCAAGACTACTGGTACGATAAAGGGTACTATTCAAGGAAAATCAAAATCAAAAGTTTAAGGAACGAATGTTAATAGCATTGCAATCCAACCACAATAATATTAAGAAATTTTAGTCGCGACATGATCTAAGTTGATCAATTTTGGAAACCAATATTTGGGCAATATGGAGGACAATGTCATCGAAGTCTGAGCACGAGCATACAAGAATGGGGATTCTGGTCATAATTAAGTTTAATTCAATTGAGTACAACCCAAGATATCAATATGATAAGAAAGATGATCAAAGTCGATTTGGTCGTGATTAAGGGAGCTAGGATTCAATGATATTGTAACATTTTAGGGAACAAGGAAAAATTTTATAAGAAGTCAAGTTAATCATCTCTCTCTAATACCATCCAGTTTATCATTTGCCAAATCATATTTTTATCTCACAAGTCCCAATATGAAAATCAACCTTTATATGACTATCATCGAAATTTTATAATCCTCAGTCATCTAACCTTTACCATGATCACCATAGACAAAAATTCCAAACTTTTAAAACATTTCCCATGAAACATACCCCAACTTATTTAGGAATCATCACGTATTCATTTAATCAAATTTTCAATTTCTTTCACCTCGTTCTAAATTAGATCCGAAACCTCTAAATCCAGTTTATGAAATCCTTGGACTTGTTTAAATCAAGTCTCGTATTTACTCAACTCCAATACCACCATGTCATACAAATTTTTTTTATATTTATAAATCAACCTTCGTATTTCTTCAACGTTCACCTTCAGTATTATCCTTTTGAATTCTATAATTTTCCCAATCATCAAAAATAATTCCTATAGCTTAAAATCCTTGTGTTCTCTCTGTCTCTAGTCACCCTCTTACAATATCTAGTTCAATTTTGCATAATCATTGAATACCAAAAATTCTCTTTTCCATTTCTTATTTTCTATATGGCCTCAAAGTAAAAGTTTTTCCAGAATCAATAACCAAGATTTTCTAAGTTCTCAAAACTAGGTAGACCTTGAATATCTTCATTAGTTTTGAAATACATCCATGAATTATTCATAACCAACTTTCTGTGATTGTTTCTAAATTGATAACATTTATCCCTCGATTTCTTTTTAAACCTTTACCACATCTCCATTTCAAAATTTCCATATTTGACTTCCAACATTTGATTCCTACAAAATCATCATATGATAACCAATTACGTCATTTTTGACCTAGATGATTCACGTCACTTCCTCAACATTTCTCAGACAAAAACGATATAAAGATTTAGGGGTTCAAATACAGCTGACAGAATGTGATACGAGACGGAATTGATATAATCAGGACAGTTATATGAGACAACGAATGATGGTAATAAAAATATTGGCAGAAAAAGAATGATAATAGAATCTGTTCTGCTTATCCGTTTTAAAAGAGGAACCCATTTTGAAATCAGAGCTATAATATCAAATCCAAAATAAGGCCTAGCAAAATCACTGATTTATTGTATTAAGAAAAAATAAATTTGTAAGAAGTTACACAAGGTTTATAAAAACAGCTAAACCTACTCCTAAGTTAGAAACTAAACAAAACAAACCAATTAATAATTCTTTTTTTTTGAAGGACTGAAACAAAAGTAGAGAAAACACGTTTAAAAATATTTAAGGTACAATCTGATAATCATATGCGTCTATCCAAAATCATGGTACTCTAAATCCTCGTCATACTAGTAAGCAAGGCTACGATAATCACAGAGTCCTTGACTTATGTACATACCTCTAGAATCATGGTATTTAATATTTTTGCGATGCCGCTAGCTTGGCTGCGAAAACCTTAAATTCCCACACCCGAGAAATATATCCAAAGTCAGACTATATGCCCTCACCATGCTGGCTAATGTGACTATAGAGGACAAGATTTTCATAACTTAGATGACCTAGCCCATACAATTTCATCTTGCCAAAAATTAAATTAAATCAACAATGAATACCCAAAAATCAAATCAAATTTATCAACGAACATCAAAATTCAAAAATGAATAAAATCTATCAAAATACAAACTCGGATGCAACATCTATCATCAAGATTCAAAATTCGACAATCATCCATCAAAATCAATAAATACAAACTCAATTTCAATAATAATACATCAAAATAAATTCAACAACAGAAAGTAAAGATAAATCAAATCAAGGAAAAAGAGAGTTTCCAAATCGAATTTAAATAAGATTCTCAAGGGTCGTCCCAGGAATCTCTCAAGGGTTCCTAACTGTGATTGAGTACCTTCAATATATATCATAATCCTACTGCAGGCTGTAGTGGTACTCTAGTTCGAATACCACTACATAAACTCGACCTGCATGGGCCACCACTAAAAATGTGTCACGACCCGCACCCTAGAGTTAGGGTACGAGACGTGGGTACGTCCAGCCTACGCCGCAGTGCCGACGGTAGAACGTTGTCCTAGGTCACAACATCTAACAATATAATGCTAAGCAGTCTATACTCCCCGAACGGGAGTGACATAGCAGATACAGACTCAATCACATCTAAGGTAGAGCATGATAAGGATAGATAAAACATGAAATCCAAAAGAGATACAGGAGATAGAAGTCTAAGTGTCTAAGATACATAAACCCAGAAATACATCTCAAAACTCAAATACAGATACAGTAATCCACAAAGTAAATACAACTCCAAACAAAATGAAATAACTACCTAAACAACCTCTACTGTGTCTCCTCTAGGCTAGCAGGCAATCCCAGGCCATCTGTAAAATTATTCAACAGGTCCAGTCATGACAGGAGCGAGTACATTACATCTCAACAGTTCATAGCAGGTTAGAAAATATAATCATGCAGTAAAGTAAGATACAGGTACTGAAAGAAATGTTGTATGTAAACAGAGAAAGAAAGTTGTAATAGAAATATCTACTATAAATAAAGAACTAACATGTGGCTAGTGAGTCAGAGTACAATATAGACATGTAAATGGCATAAAAGATTCTGATAAGACACTATGGAAGAGATTCTGATAAGATACTACTTGGGTATTATTCACATGTCTACTTCTACTCTCCCGTACCCCCAATCAGTACACAAGGATCCAAACAGGTTATGTTATGATACTATGTACAACCCCCGAAGGGTGATAAGTCTCTGAAAGGTGATAAGCCCCCGAAGGGTGGTAGCCTCCGAAAGGTGATAAGCCTCCGAAAGGTGATAGCCCCCGAAGGGTGGTACATAGTAGTCCCAAAAATGGGGATTCTAGGAGACTCTGTGATCATAAGAGTATATGTCACAAGTGATCGAAGAACCTGTGAAGCATAGTGATACGACATGTAAGTGAAACGCACAGAACATGTAGTACCCGATGCTCCCTAAGGATAACATCTCAAGTGGGGATCCGTATAGTACCAATCCGTGTGACCAACGTGATAGTACAAGTAAAGTAATTTAATACAGGAAATAATTCTAAGCAGGATATGAAATGATCAGAGAATGTACTCGTCTCGATTGGTTGGAGTCGACGTGCGCAACACGAACGTATCGACACGAGGTAGGTACACTGCTATGCTCTACAGAGGGTCCCAGACGACGACACGGGCAGTCCCAATGAGTCCAGAGTAGTCCAAATAGCCTAGTTTGGTATATAAAAGTCTAAAATCAGGGTTTGGTACACTAATCAAATCAAGAATAGAAAATGACTATCCTAATCACGATTTACGATTTCAGAAAAAAATAATAAATAAATAAATAAATATTTGGAAATCCTTATAATGTTAAAAACTATATCTGTATTAATCAACATATTTTAGATGATATTTCAAAACTCAGAAAATCATTTCTGTACTAACATTCCTATTTTATCAAATATGAATTTAGGTCAAAACTTAATAAACCAATACTCGAAAAGAATGTTTTTAATATAATAAAACTTTTATGCTAAAACCATTTATTAATTCTCTAATTGTAAATCAATAAATAAATTGATAACATTAATAATATTAGTAACAAAATTACAAATAATACCTTTAATAGTAATAATGAGAAATAACTATAAATACCAAATTATTTCAACTATTATTACAATATGTATATATAAACTAACATGCATTTATGATAAACTAATATACATTTATTATAAAACTAATACACATTTATATAACAATTTACATGTATTATACTAATATACATTTATTAAACAATTATACATTAACTATTATACAAAATAACTATTATATAACTAATAAATAAACTAATAAACTAATATAATAAACTAATAAACTAATATAATTAATAAACTAATATAATTAATAACTAATATCAATTAAATTAATAACTAATACAATTAAATTAATAACTAATATCAATTAATAACTAATATAATTAATAATAACTAATATAATATAACTAATAAATATACGAAAGGGGGGGCTCAGTCCCAACTCAGCCAAAAGAATATTAGGGCTCACATCGGGGGAGCGGAGGCGGACTGCGGCGGCGGAGCGGCGGCGGTCGGGGTCTCGGCCTGGTCGGAGCTCGCCAAGGGGTGGCGAACACCGGGGCATGGCGAAGGTTCCAGGGAGCGGCGTCGGGATGGACTCGTGCGGCGAAGGCGGCAGTGCCCTAGCGGCGGTGGTTCACCGTCGGCCGCCGGAGGAGCTCGGCGGGGCGATTCAGGTGAGTTTCTCACCATCTCTCTCTCTCTCTCTGATGGTTGATGGTGGTGGTGGCTAACATTGATGGGGCGGCGGCGACGGTGGTTTATGGCGGTGGTGGTGGTGATGACCGGTGGGGGTGATGACGACATGATGGATCTGAGGGAGACGGTGGTTGGTGGAGGCCGGGATGGCGGCGGTAGTTAACGGTAGTGACGGTGGAGGCCAACGGTGGTGGTTTATGGCAGTGGTGGCGTGTGGTGGCGGTGGGTGGTGGTGTTCTGGTGGTTCGGCGAGGCAGTGGTGGCGGTGGTATTCTGCAGTGAAGGGTGGTTCGGGTGGTGGCTGCCAGGAGTGGCAGAGGTGGGGATGACCTGCGGTGGTGCCGGCCGGATTGTGGCCGAGGGGGCGGAGGCGTGTGGTTGGTGATGGTGGACGGTTGTGATGGCGGGGCGGTTGTGGTGGCGGGGCGGTGTCGTGGATCTGATGGTGGCGGTGGTGTTGACTGTAGGTGGTGGCGGGTTCTGGTGGCTGGGGACGTCGGCCAGAGGGTGATGGTCGGTCGGCCGAGAATGGCCTGGGGGTCGGTCGAGAATGGCCTGGGGGTCGGTTGGTTTTGATTAGGATAGGAAAAATGGGGGCTGCTAGAAATTCTAGGTTTGGGGATTTGTGTGGGTCTTGGGAAATGTGCTACTTATAGGGGAGTGGAGAAAATCCTAACAAATGTACAATGTAATAGAATAGGAAAATAGTGAAAAAAAATACTAACTGCTAACCCAGTGCTAACCACTAACATGATTACTATCTGGCAACTAATTAGTACAAAATAAATATTAGTTATAAACTAATAATTAAAATTACTAGTTAATACTAATTTCACAAATGGCTAATTACAATTTAGCCGGGATTTTTCTAATAAAATAATAGTAATACTCACTTAATTATTAAATATATTTATAAATTATTTATTTAGTAAATAATTATATTTTGAAATTCCAAAATTTAATAACGTTTTCCATATAGAAAATAATTAAAACTCATTGATTCGAGAAAATAACAGGAAAATCGCAATAGGACAAAATCGCTTAAAAATAGTAAGCCGAACCAACAAGGACCGATAGCAATCACGGTCAAATTGTTTTTCCAAATTTTTAGAAATTGCACGTTCTTCGAGATTTAGAAAAATTCGAAGTTTGAAAAAATACGAAATAAAATAAAAATACAAATTTTCGAAAATATCCAAGAATTCAATTTACGGAGGTTACAGTCGTGGACAATCCCCTCGTATACGGGAGGTGGGAGATATAAGGGATTTCCGCGGCATGATCAAAGGGAGGATCGTGGCCGACCTAGGCAGAAATCAAAGGGGGCTTACGGGCTGCCTGGGGGGGGGGCTTGGCTACCCGGGGGACGTAAGTGCAGGGTATTTTCAAGACACTATCAACGTGTACCAGCCGCACGCTCTGAATAGTTGCAAAATACCAAGAGAAAAAGGGTCCAAAATGGCTTGTGATGCCAGCGACCGGTACATATAGAGTTAAGTGGGCTTAGCTGGTGGCGATCCACGTGCAAGTCCTTGCATTGAAATCAAAGTAGTCTAAGTTAAATGAACAATCGCCTACTGAACGGCTTGAAATGTATCACACCTAATGATAATGAATACTTCGTACGATAAGTTAGAGAATACGCGTACGACGTGCTAGAACATGCCCACGATGCGCTAGAATCTGAGGCAGGAACAAGCCCTTGACACCGAATGCTTACATGAATCATGTTAAGTTGAACTATATAAACTGTTGTCTAACTTGGTTTACTTTGGACAGGAAAGGCCGGACGGTAAGTATGGGTAAGTCGTGCATGTATTTCCATACGATACTTGAATTCTGCAACACGAAATAAGTCATAATATGTGCCATGAAATTTACCCTAAGGCAAGATTAGAAAGACAATGAATGATAGACGGTATACGAAAGTAAATGGAACGTGTTTGGTAATGATAGCATTATGGGCGAGCTAGCCTCCCCACCAGTGCATAACAATGTACTGATAACCCCACAGTCTGCTTGCAGGATGCAGGAGACGCCGGCGGGTGCGGAGCTTCCATCGAACGTGCTAAGGCGCGGAGCCAACTCTGGGGCCTTGGAACGTTGTAAGAAGCTGAAGCACCCTATACAGGACATAATGTATCGGAACATCGCCATGAATCATTCCATCTTGTAAGCCACTTGGCACGCCTTTTATGTTTCAGAGAGAGAGAGCTTGAGCGATTTGTAATATCAGCCTAGCGTCGCTTGTAAACTTCTTGAATATCAATAAAGAGTTGAATTCGCTTCAAATTTGTGTTCATTTACTTTCCGCTGCAAATGGGGACACTCTGTGCGACTCTGTGGCCTAGCTCAAATCGACCGTTTCTGGACATAGCCTTGTACGGGCGTACCTAGGCCCGTGCGGCATCACGCCTTAGCGAGGACGATCACTCCTGCGGGAGCGGGACGTGACAGCGTGCACGACGCGGCCTGTAACGCACGATTTTTACCCACTGATACGCGTGTCGTGTCGAGTGTAGACACCACGTGGACACGAATCAGGGTGTTAGACATGTGCACTAACCCTAGGCGTATCTACTGACACGAGCACGTGATGTGAGTGTGTGTGTGTCGTGTCCTAGACTTTGGTGCACACGTGCACGACGCGGTGCACTAGTTTTCTGTGTCAGTTTACCCAATTCGGGTTTCTGGCTGTTTGACACATCGTGTCGTGTCGTGGTGGACACGCAGGGACCCTAGACACTAGAGGACACCTAGGGACACTGTTACCAATCCTTGGTTGGGGACCATAGTCGAGTTTAGGGGTTGGTTTTGGGTTTACCCTAACCCACTGTCACAGTGTATATATTTCCAGTTTTTGGTATTATTCCCAGTTTTCAAATTCGAGATTCAAAATGATTTTTGATGTTTAACATACATGTATTTGTATGTATACGTATTGTATATACATATATATGTGTTTGTGTGTGTGTAGGTGAAATTTAGGGGTATATACATGTGTACATATGTATACATATATGTATATATATAGGGGTGTATGTGTGTGTGTGTTATTGTGTGTGTGTGTGGGCTTAGTTTCCAGTTTCAGAAAACTGGAAATTCCTCCCTTTGTGTATCAGTAAATCTCTCTCTCTCTTACTCTATTTCACTACCTCTCTCACTTTTCTCTCTATATATATATATGTATTGTATATTATATATATATATATATATATATATATGTTGTATATATGTATGTTTTTATATATGTATTTGATATTGTATCTATATATTTATATTTATGGTATATAAGTAGTATATATATATATATATATATATATATATATATATATATATATATATATATATATAATGTATAGATGTATGTATATATATATGTGGTATAGAGATAGATATCTATGTGATATTAGGCTATGGTATTCATTTATGAGCCTATGGCTATGAGGTTAGGCTTTGGACCCTTGTTTGACTAGAGTTGACCAAAGTCAACCTTAGGTCAAACTTGACCTAATTAACCTAGAATTGACTAGGACTAACTCAAATGACTTAGTGACTCAAGTATGATTAAACCTTAACTAGTTTGACATTGGTTGACCTAACTTTGACTAGTTTGACTTTTTAAGTTGACCAGAGTTGACCAAGAGTTGACTTTGGCCTAGATTGACCTAAAATCATGTAGTATGCATTGTATACTCTATTTTTACCATTGTGGATATATTGTGACCTGTTTTACTCTAAATAGGACTCTGTGATACCAGTTCGGACATCTATTCATATCAGTCATACAGGGTGACAGGCGAGTACATTCTCTGATCATTTCATACTTGTTAGGATTTATATTCTTGCTCTAGATTACTTTACATGATGCTGTCACGTTATTATTACGGATTGGTACTATATGGATATTGTCATGCGATGTTATCCCCCTCGAGGTGCATCAAATACAGTTGTCATGTGCTTTTCACGAACATCTTGTATTTTATGTACACCTCTATTCATGTATACTCTTGTGCAATCTTGTACTCTCATGATCACGTGAGCAAACATGATAAAAACCTCTTGTGCAAGGTAACGTAACTTGACTGGATCCTTGTGTATTGATTGGGGAGGGTGAGTAGAAAATGGTTATGTGATCAAAATCCCATCTTGTGAAATCTTGTAAAATCATGTATATGTCCATGGTACACTCACGTATGATGGAGTTACCCTTGCATTGTCCTAACCCGTTTATATAACCATATCATGCTCTAAGTCACAGGTTACCTACAGTTCTTACTTATCATATATATAGATATTTCCAGTTATCAAATCTCTCTCGTTTTTATATAATTTCTTTACAGTCCATGTATCTTTCTCTATGCATGCTTTACATTTCCTAACATGATATGAACTGCGTGAGATGTATTGTGCTCGTTCCTGTCCTGACTGGACCTGTTGAAAATATTACAGATGATGATGGTGACTGTCCTACCTTCTATGGGACACATGAGGGTGTCCTTCAGGAGCCTGAGGAGCATCTAGCTCAGTAGAGGGTGCCTAGTCTAGTCTAGTGTTTATAGTTTTCATTTTGTATCGGATTGTTCCGATTGTTAGTTGTGACTTAGTTATATTTCAGGTCTTGTACTTATTTGTGTTGGACATCTACTTTGTGTGGTGTGATAACTCTATTTATATTCAGTTTCTTCCTTTCCTCTGATTTCATATCATGCTCTATCTTTCCTAGACTTGTGTTTGAGATATAGAGTTGAGATGTTATGTTATACCTCCGTGTGGAGATGACAGGTTTATATATCTTGTTGTTAGATGTTAGATGTTATAGATGACCTATACAGCGTTCTACCGCCGATACTGCGGCGTAGGCTGGACGTACCCACGTTCTCGTGCCCCTAATCAGGGTGCGGATCGTGACACGTTTTTATGGTGGCCCATGCAGGTCTGTGTCGCAATTAGTACGATCTCGTAATGGTGCTCGACTTAGAGTACTAATTACGAGCCTGCAATTAGGACGTAGGACCTAGGACATGATAGGAGTTTCTCAATCACACCTAGGAAAATTTTTGATCTTTTGATCATCATGATTACTTCCCTTGTATTAAATTAACTGTCCTTCCTTGATAAATCTACTCATGTGCCATATTGATCTCTTTGTTTCAATTCGTCTCCAGGATGACGAAGACGCACCCGCAGGCCACTGGATCGAGTAGCTTGTCCGATAGATCTGACCAGGCTGAGGAGGAGGTTCACGAGACTGCCCCCAGTGATTCCACTATTCCGGAGACCCCGGCAGTTGCACAGGGAGGTCTACTACCTCCACCCCAGAGGGTTTCGGTCGGCATTCCGGAGGTGCTGCCACCACCACCGATACCGACGGATACACATCATATGTTCCTTCTCCTTCAGCAGATGATGGAGACTCAGCGGGCCCAGGCAGAGGCATCGCAGCGCCAGTCGGAGGCGTCACACCGTCAGATTGAGATGCTGAGGCAGAGCATGGAGAACTCGCATCAGCTTGCACTGGCAGCAGTGGAGAGAGTGGCACCGGGTACGGTGCAGGGCCCTACTTTCTAGCAGCCGTACCAGCAGCAGTCTAGGCCGGGGACAGTATTAGACTTTAAGAAGATGAGCTCCAGGGACTTCACGGGCATGGAGGGCATCCTTTATGCAGACGACTGGCTAGAGGACGTGCAACGGAGTATGAAGCTAGCAGAGCTTCCTAGAGGACTTTGGGTTTCGGCCGCAGCCAGCCGATTCTTCGACATCGTGCTGACATGGTACCGTACGGATCCTTATGCGTCGGTGAGAGGGCTGACATAGGAGAACTTTCGGAGGCTCTTCAAGGAGAAGTTCTTCCCGGATGTGGCTCTTACAGCATTGGAGGCCAGTTCGTGGGTCTAGTGCAGGGGAACTCGTCGGTGGACGAGTATGCAGCAGAGTTCTTCCGTCTTAGCAGGTTCGCTCCCGATATGATCCAGGATGAGGGGCAGAAGGCTAGGGGACTTATTCATGTAGTGCGCACCCGTACCTCGGGACGCCGTGAAGCGACGTTCGATCAGATATTGATGGACGCACAGATTGCAGAGGAGGACTTCGGCCTCAAGCCGAAGAGGGGCAGTGATACCTTAGGGGCTAGTTCTAGTGCAGGGCCAGCCAAGCGCCCTCACATACAGCAGAGGCCAGTTCAACAGCTGTTTCAGGGCCAGGGACATATACTTCACCAGCAGGCACCTAGGCAGCAACAGCACCCTATATGTAACTTCTGTAAGAAGCAAGGTCACGGATGGGACGACTGCAGGAAGAGGCAGGGCCCGTGTTTGCTTTGTGGTTCAGCAGAGCATCAGTTGAGGGAGTGCCCCAAGAACTTGGCACGATTGGCTCAGGCAGCAGCAGGAGCTAGGGCTTCGACAGGGCAGCAGACGGGACCACCGTTGCAGACTCAGCAACAGAGGTTTGTCCAGCATCAGCAGCAGGCCAAGGGAGGCCAGCCGGGGCGAGCTTTCGCCATGGCAGTCGATGATGCACAGGCAGAGGGAGAGCTGATTGCAGGTTCCAACCTTTTCGATTCTATTTCCGCATTTGTCTCCTTATAACTGTCTTGAAATTCGATTCTATCTGTTCCTTGTAGTTGATAAATTTTGTTCGGATATTTCATTGTGAATTATTTTCTTCTGAGATAAGTCGTATGGGCTAGGTCGTCTCGATTATGGGATCTAGAGTCTTCTATAGTCATGTTAGATGGCATAGTGAGGACATATAGTCGGATTTTGAACGTATTTCTCGGGTGTAGGAATTTAAGGTTTTCGCGGCCAGGCATGCGGCAATGCAAAAATTTTAAATACCATGATTTTAGAGGTATGTACCTTAGTCGAGGACTCTGTGAATATCGTAGCCTTGCTCACTAGCATGACGAAGATTCCGAGTATCATGATTTTGGACAGACGTATATGATTATCGGACTGTGTGTGATTGTTGGGGTGTTTGACCTAGAAGGAGTATGACCATTCTAATTTCGAGGACGAAATTTTTCTAAGGAGGGTAGACTTGTAGCACCCAGTTTCTAAAAATGAGGGTAATTTTAAAATTTTGTAATTATAATTATTTAATAATGATATTTAAGCCATATTATGATTTTTGGAGATTTTTAGTTATTTTAAAACTATTTTAAAACCACGACTTGTGATTTTGATGTTTTGCTAGTGCAACCTTAGAGATTACTTAACCTAGAGACTAACCATGATCATATGAGCCTAGTCATAGGTTTAGAACATCAAGTTAGGGCTTATTAGCCTAAGGGGTATTTTGGTAATTTACTAGGAATTATTGGAATTATTGGATTTATGTGAATTATTATTATTTAATTATTGTCATGAGAGTCCCTAACCTAGTTTACCCTAATCTGGAGGTTAGCCACTAACCTAGAGACTAGAGGATGGATATTGCATATTAGTCAAGGTAGGAAAATATCTAGATATTTACATATGTGATATTTTTCTTAAAACCCTCAAAAGATCTCAACTTGGCACCCAAGTCCTTGCCTTCACCTTGAAGGAAGGCAAAAGGGCACCCCCCTTGCCATGACCAGCCAAGGGCACCCCCTAGCATGCCCTCTTCCTATATAACCCCATCTATTCATTCCATACAAATTTACATGTTTTAAAACCTAGAAAATCCCCTTTCCATCAAACCTTCATAACTTCTTCAAATTAGCTCTAAATTCACCCAAGTCTTTTGCATTGGGACCCTACAACATTGAGGGTGCTAAGGGAGGCTAGCAAGCAAGGACACAAGGCCATTTGCAACATCAAAGTGGAAGGACACCCCCCTACTAGCTTGATTTCTATTTAAAATTGCACCAATAGGTAAATACCCTCATACATGGTTAATATTCTGTTTTCTCTTCATGAATGCATGCATCTAGGTACCATGGACCTGTAGGCCAAGTTTGGTAGGAAGTAGGTTTGAATTGGTGTCCGTATCGGACACGTATCCATGTTTGAAAAACTGTGTTTGATGAAATGTCTCAAAGAAATGGTTTTTGTATTTTTATGAAACAAAATACACTTTTGGGTAGCCCTAGACTAGTAGGACACGATTTCACTGGACTGAGCACGAATTGGTGCTGTGTCCGTGTCCAAATCAGACACGAACATGCTGCACACACTGTACTGCACAGTGTGGCAGTGCCCTGCTACCACGCTGTTCGTGCACACTGCACAGGGTACTTCGACACGCCAAATTTGGCATGGATACGGGGGCAATGTCTGCGAACATGCCCCCAAAGTTTTACGATGTGTCGTTTTGTATCGGACACGAAAATAGGGCCGCACTGGCCACACACGCGCGCGTTCAGCCGAGAAATCGGCTCTGATACGAGCCTCGTGTCCCTCGTGGACACGTCGTGGTATCGTGTCAGGGTGATACGTGTGTAGCCCATCACTGGGCGAACACTAGGACACGAGCACGAGATGTGTCGTGTCCTGTATCACGAGCACGAGACACTCGACCGCGTGCACGACGCGGCCTGTAACGCACGATTTTTACCCACTGATACGCGTGTCATGTCGAGTGTAGACACCACGTGGACACGAATCAGGGTGTTGGATACGTGCACTAACCCTAGGCGCACCTACTGACACGAGCACGTGATGTGAGTGTGTGTGTGTCGTGTCCTAGACTTTGGTGCACGCATGCACGACACGGTGCACTGGTTTTCTGTGTTAGTTTACCCAATTCGGGTTTCTGGCTGTTTGACACATCGTGTCGTGTCGTGGTGGACACGCAGGGACCCTAGACACTAGAGGACACCTAGGGACACTGTTACCAACCCTTGGTTGGGGACCATAGTCGAGTTTAGGGGTTGGTTTTGGGTTTACCCTAACTCACTGTCACAGTGTATATATTTCCAGTTTTTGGTATTATTCCCAGTTTTCAAATTCGAGATTCAAAATAATTTTTGATGTTTAACATACATGTATTTGTATGTATACGTATTGTATATACATATATATGTGTTTGTGTGTGTAGGTAAAATTTAGGGGTATATACATGTGTGTGCATATGTATATACATATATGTATATATATAGGTGTGTGTGTGTGTTATTGTGTGTGTGTGTGGGCTTGGTTTCCAGTTTCAGGAAACTGGAAATTCCTCCCTTTGTGTATCAGTAAATCTCTCTCTCTCTCTCACTCTATTTCACTACCTCTCTCACTTTTCTCTCTATATATATATGTATTGTATATTATATATATATATATATATATATATATATATATATATATATATATATATATATATATATATATATATATATATATATATATATAAAATATATATATATATATATATATATATATATATATATATATATATATATATATATATATATATATATGTTTTTATATATGTATTTGATATTGTATCTATATATTTATATTTATGGTATATAAGTAGTATATAGGCTATAGGCCTATGTATATATATATATATATATATATATATATATATATATATATATATATATATATATATATATATATATATATATATATATATATATATATATATATAATGTATAATGTATATATATGTATAATGTATAGATGTATAGATGTATAATGTATAGATGTATGTATATATATGTATAATGTATAGATGTATGTATATATATATATATATATATATATATATATATATATATATATATATATATATATATATATATATATATATATATATATATATATATGTATAATGTATATATATATATGTATAATGTATAGATGTATGTATATATATATGTGGTATAGAGATAGATATCTATGTGATATTAGCCTATGGTATTCATTTATGAGCCTATGGCTATGAGGTTAGGCTTTGGACCCTTGTTTGACTAGAGTTGACCAAAGTCAACCTTAGGTCAAACTTGACCTAATTAACCTAGAATTGACTAGGACTAACTCAAATGACTTGGTGACTCAAGTATGATTAAACCTTTAGTTTGACATTGGTTGACCTAACTTTGACTAGTTTGACTTTTTAAGTTGACCAGAGTTGACCAAGAGTTGACTTTGGCCTAGATTGACCTAGAATCATGTAGTATGTATTGTATACTCTATTTTTACCATTGTGGATATATTGTGACCTGTTTTACTCTAAATAGGACTCTGTGACACCAGTTCGGACATCTATTCATATCAGTCATACAGGGTGACAGGCGAGTACATTCTCTGATCATTTCATACTTGTTAGAATTTATATTCTTGCTCTAGATTACTTTACATGATGCTGTCACATTATTATCACGGATTGGTACTATATGGATCTTGTCATGCGATGTTATCCCCCTCGGGGTGCATCAAATACAGTTGTCATGTGCTTTTCACGAACATCTTGTATTTCATGTACACCTCTATTCATGTATACTCTTGTGCAATCTTGTACTCTCATGATCACGTGAGCAAACATGATAAAAATCTCTTGTGCAAGGTAACGTAACTTGACTGGATCCTTGTGTATTGATTGGGGAGGGTGAGTAGGAAATGGTTATGTGATCAAAATCCCATCTTGTGAAATCTTGTGAAATCATGTATATATCCATGGTACACTCACGTATGATGGAGTTACCCTTGCATTGTCCTAACCCGTTTATATAACCATATCATGCTCTAAATCACAGGTTACCTACAGTTCTTACTTATCATATATATAGATATTTCCAGTTATCAAATCTCTCTCGTTTTTATATATATTTCTTTACAGTCCATGTATCTTACTCTATGCATGCTTTACATTTCCCAACATGATATGAACTGCGTAAGATGTATTGTGCTCGTTCCTGTCCTGACTGGACCTGTTGAAAATATTACAGATGATGATGGTAACTGTCCTACCTTCTATGGGACACATGAGGGTGACCTTCAGGAGCCTGAGGAGCATCTAGCTCAGTAGAGGGTGCCTAGTCTAGTCTAGTGTTTATAGTTTTCATTTTATATCGGATTGTTCCGATTGTTAGTTGTGACTTAGTTATATTTCAGGTCTTGTACTTATTTGTGTTGGACATCTACTTTGTGTGGTGTGATAACTCTATTTATATTCAGTTTCTTCCTTTCCTCTGATTCCATATCATGCTCTATCTTTCCTAGACTTGTGTTTGAGATATAGAGTTGAGATGTTATGTTATACCTCCGTGCGGAGATGACAGGTTTATATATCTTGTTGTTAGATTTTAGATGTTATAGATGACCTATACAGCGTTCTACTGTCGATACTGCGGCGTAGGCTGGACGTACCCACGTTCTCGTGCCCCTAATCAGGGTGCGGGTCGTGACTGGGTCCATTTTTGTTCACCCATCAAAACTGGATGGAATATTCACCTCCCACTAAAAAAAATGACACGTGGCACAAAACCACTTTATTGGTGCACAAAACCACTTACAAAGTGGTTTAAGTGGAATGAAAATGATACATGTTATTTGTTTAGTGGGAGGTGAACATCCCACCTAGTTTTGGTGAGTGAACAAAAATAAACTCGAAAAAAAATACTAAATCCGTGACATTGGACCGATTATTTTAAAATGGACGTAAACCTAAAAGTCCGTTAAACTTAACCCAAAAACTAAAAATGTGTGTAAACATATATCATATCGTAACGCTACTATAACTACAACTATCACGAATGTAGTAAAAGAGATAAGGATCCATCACATGGTTTCTTTTAGTTTTTTTCTTGTAAGTTTTTTCAACTTTCATTAAAAAAAAGAAAACAAATTATCTATAAAAATGGGATCCCATTTATAGACTTAAACAAGCATGGAGGTTTAGCAGTCGAAAGAAATCTACTCCTGAAGAAAGAGTGGGTGTCGCAGCTTCAAGTAATAATAACCGACTTGTTTTCTTCTCACAAAAGAAAAAAAATAGAAAGACAAAAGGAAGACAACTATTAAACCCCAGCGAACGACAATAAAGAAATCTAACTAAGTGTTCGGGGAAGACTTGCATGGATCTTCAAGGAGAAAATTCGTGTGCCTCACAGTGCCAGGTGTAGAAAAAAAATACTAAATCCGTGACATTGGACCGATTAATTTTAAATGGACGTAACCCTAAAAGGTCATTTAACTCGACCAAAAAACTAAAAATGAATGTAAACATATATCATATCATAACACTACTGGTAACTACAACTATCACAAATGTAGTAAAAGAGATAAGAATCCATCACATGGTTTCTTTTAGTTTCTTTTCTTGCGAGTTTTTCCAACTTTCATTAAATCACACTTGGTTGTGGAGATAGAAAAAGAAGGAAGAAAAAAAACTATCTATAAATGGGATCCCATTTATTGACTTAAACAATCATTGAGATCTTAGCAGTCGAAAGAAATCCACTCATGATGGAAGAGTGGGTGCCGACGGTTTCAAGTACCAATGACCGGCTTTGTTCCTTCTCACAAAAGAAAAATAAGACAGCTATAAACTCCACCTAACGACGCTAAAAAAATCTAGCTAAGTGTTCGGAGGAAGACTTGCATGGATCTTCGAGAAAAAAATTCATGCACTTCACGGAGCGAGGTGCAGGCAAAAATACTAAATTCGTGACATTGGACCGATGAGTTTCAAATGGATCTAACCAAAGCCGTTTAACTGGGCTTTTTCTAAGGGCACCACATAAATTACTAGGGGCTATCACTTACTAGGGGACAGCCCAGGTTTGAGAAACTTTTACTGGGGACGTCCCAAAAATTACTTGGGGCAATCCCACCCCCCAAACCCTCTCTTTCATTTCATTTTCATAAAAAAATTCTCTCTCTTCAAAACCCTACTCTCCAAAACCCTACTCTCATTCTCCCCAACTCCAATCCAAACTCCTAACCCTAGTTTTTCTCTACATTTCTTATGATAAATTAGGTTAGGACAATTTTTTGTTTGTCAAAGTATTTTTCGAACTCAGAAAATCTCAGTTTTTTCGTTTAAACCTAACCCTAGAACACGAAATGGCCGTTCGGCTGCTGCTCGTGGGCGTCATCTCTGAGGACTACCAAAGAACGGATAGTCCTACTGCCAAAGTGGACTGCCATGTTCCAGGCAGTCCTATTATAAAACAGGACTGCAGGAAGCCTGGCAGTCCTTTTATAAAACAGGACTGCCATCTCTTCTGCAGTCCTGAAAGAATGATGGACTGCCAGGAACATGGCAGTCCTTAAGGAAAACTGAAACTCTCTGTCACAGAGTTTTACAAATAGGACTGCCACCCCCCTGGCAGTCCTACACTTAAGTAGGACTGTCAGTACCCTGGCAGTCCTACATAAGTGTAGGACTGCCAAGGGGGTGGCAGTCCTATTTATAAAACTCTGTGATGAGCTTCTCAAACTGAAACTCTGTCACAGAGACTTATAAATAGGACTGCCAGCACCCTGGCAGTTCTACTTAATTGTAGGACTGCCAGGGTGCTGGCAGTCCTAATTGATACTTGCTGTAACAGCAAGTTTTAATTACGACTGCCAGCACCCTGACAGTCCTCATTTTGTATAGGACTGCCAGGGGGGTGGCAGTCCTAATTGAAACTCTCTGTGATAGAGAGTTTCAAAACTCTCATCACAGAGACTTACAAATAGGACTGCCACCCCCTGGCAGTCCTAAATTACACGGAGAATGACCATTCTCCTACGTTCTAACACGGAGAATGGCCATCCTCATGCAAAATTAATATTCTTCGTGTTCTAACACGGAAAATGACCATTCTCCTGCATTTTATGGTTAGTTGAAACTTTGAAGGGCCATAACTTTTGACTAGGAGGTCGAAACGAGGCCCGGTTTGTCGCAAAATGAGCGTATCTTCGAGGAGCCCGAGATTAACGCTTCTCCGTTAGACGGCCTTTCGAAACTTTAAAATCGCAAAAAAATGATGTTTGGACCTCCGTTTTAGCTTTTTAAGTTTCCCAAAATAACTATTATTTTCTTTGGGTGGAAAATTAGTATTTTATTTTCTTGTTGTTGTGGTGGTGATTTTCTTCTGATTCTTGGAGAGGCGACAATGGAGGAGATGGGTTTGTTGAGCTCTGTGCTGGGTTTTGTTGGATTCGGAGTTGAAATATTTGTTGGGATTGTGATTGGCTATTTTCTCTTCATTTACTTCCATTCCGCTGATGTCAAGGTGCTATTCTAAAAAAATTTTGGGAAAAATTTGGGCTAGGGTTTAGAATTTTATGACCTAGAGATGTGGAGGAGGAGAAGAAAAGAGTAGAGGGAGAAAGAGTAGAGGAAGAGGAAGAGGAAGAGGAAGAGGAAGAGAGGAAATGAAATGAAGTTGGTATTTATACCATTTTTTGGGCTAGTCCCAAGTAAAAAAAATTGATGGCAAACTTGTAATATTTTTGAACATTTTTGGGATAGCCCCTAGTAATTTGTGTGGTGTCCTTAGAAAAAGTCTTTAACTGGGCCAAAAAACTAAAGGCTAATTATAAGGGCACAGCCTTTTTTGATCGGGGCTGTCCAAGTGACAGTTTTTCATTATTTACAAGTTTGCCACTGAAAAAATTACTCAGGGCTATCCAAGTGGTAGGTATAAAAGATAAGTGTTATAATTTTTGTTTTCTTCCTCACTCTCCATTCTTTACAAGAAGAAGAACAAGAACAAGAAAAAAAAAACAAGAACAACAAGAACAAGAACATCAATTTTTGCAAACCTAGTTTATTTTGATTTTTTGCTCTCTTCTAATTTCTCAGATCTCTTTTTTCAAACCCTACTTTATTTTTCTTCTTCTTGTTTGGGCATTATGGATGAAACCCTAGTTGTAGAAGAAATTGGGTTATCAAATCTATCAAATCTATTAGTCTATTAACCAATTTTTCTTTATTAATAGAAGAATTATGCATGAAATCCTAGTTGTAGAAGAAAACTATGGAAGAAATCCTAGTTGTAGAATAATTGGGTTCATATCAGGACTGCCACAATTTCTGACAGTCCTAGAAGTATTGAGGACTGCCAGAAATTGTGGCAGTCTTGAAATAGACTCGATGTACAACATGACTGCCACAATTGCTGGCAGTCCAAGAAGTAATGAGGACTGCCAGGAATTGTGGCAGTCTTGAAATAGACTCGATGTACAACAGGACTGCCACAATTGCTGGCAGTCCTAGAAGTAATGAGGACTGCCAGAAATTGTGGCAGTCCTGAAAGGGACATGCTCCACAACAGGACTGCCACAATTTCTGGCAGTCCTAGACATATTGAGGACTGCCAGAAATTGAGACAGTCCTGAAAGATACTTGCTGTACAGCAAGTTCCTTTCAGGACTGCCACAATTTCTGGCAGTCCTAAAGTCGACATTCCCGAATGAAAAAAAACATGTTAGGGTTTATTTCAATCTTGATAATAGAGTGAAATATGCATTTAGGATTTATTTTCATGCATTCTTTGTGAGGAAAAGAAGTATTTAACCTTTATTTTCATACATTTTAGGGTTTATTTAATTTTTTGTGTGCCATCGAAATTGGGAAAGAGAAGGAAACTAGGGTTTTGATGGAGATGGTGATGATGGAAATGGTGGAGAAGAAGAAGATGATGATGATGAGAAAAAACTAAGGTTTTGATGAAGATGTGAGAATGGAAATGGTGGAGAAGAAGAAGATGGATAGAAGAAGAAGAAAGCTAGGGTTTGTGAAGAGAGAGAGTGAAAATTTGAAATGAGAGTGATTTTTCGGGTTTGGGGGGGCTGTGGAGTTTGGACAGCCCCCTGAATGAAAAATTTTGATAGCCCGAGTAAATTTTCCTCAAAACCTGGCTAGCTCTAATCCTGACTAGCCCCGATCAAAAAAACCTGTGCCTTTATAATTAGCCAAACTAAAAATGAGTGCAAACATATATCATATCCTAATGATACTAGTAACTACAACTATCATGAATGTAGTAAAAGAGGGCTAATTATAAGGGCACATATTTTTTTACTCGGGGCTAGCCAGGATTAGGGCTAGCCAGGCTTTGAGGAACTTTTACTCGGGCTGTCCAAATTTTTCATTCAGGGGGCTGTCCAAACCCCACAACCCCCCCAAACCCGAAAAATCACTCTCATTTCAAATTTTCACTCTCTCTCTTCACAAACCCTAGCTTTCTTCTTCTTCTTCTTCTTCTATCCATCTTCTTCTCCATCATTTCCATTCTCACATCTCCATCAAAACCCTAGTTTTTTTCTCATCATCATCATCATCTTCTTCTCCACCATTTTCATCATCACCATCTCCATCATCACCATCTCCATCAAAATCCTAGTTTCCTTCTCTTTCCCAATTTTGATGGCACCAAAAAAATTAAATAAACCCTAAAATGCATGAAAATAAAGGTTAAATACTTCTTTCCTCACAAAGAATGCATGGAAATAAATCCTAAAATGCATATTTCACTCTATTATCAAGATTGAAATAAACCCTAACATGTTTTTTTTTATTCGAGAATTTCGACTTTAGGACTGCCAGAAATTGTGGCAGTCCTGAAAGGAACTTGCTGTACAGCAAGTTCCTTTCAGGACTGCCTCAATTTCTGGCAGTCCTCAATATGTCTAGGACTGCCAGAAATTGTGGCAGTCCTGCTGTAAAGCATGTCCCTTTCAGGACTGCCACAATTCCTGGCCGTCCTCATTATTTCTAGGACTGCCAGAAATTGTGGCAGTCCTGTTGTACATCGAGTCTATTTCAAGACTGCCACAATTTCTGGCAGTGCTCATTACTTCTAGGACTGCCAGCAATTGTGGCAGTCCTGTTGTACATCGAGACTATTTCAAGACTGCCACAATTTGATAGATTTCATGCATAATTCTTCTATTAATAAAGAAAAATTGGTTAATAGACTAATAGATTAATAGATTTGATAGATTTGATAACCCAATTTCTTCTACAACTAGGGTTTCATCCATAATGCCCAAACAAGAAGAAGAAAAATAAAGTAGGGTTTGGAGAAAGAGATCTGAGAAATTAGAAGAGAGCAAAAAATCAAAATAAACTAGGTTTGCAAAAATTGATGTTCTTGTTCTTGTTTTTTTTTTCTTTTTCTTCTTGTTGTTCTTCTTCTTCTTGTGAGGAATGGAGAGTGAGAAAAGAAACAAAAATTATAACACTTATCTTTTATACCTACCACTTGGATAGTCCTGAGTAATTTTTTCAGTGGCAAACTTGTAAATAATGAAAAACTAATACTTGGACAGCCATGAGTAAAATGTGCTGTGCCCTTATAATTTACCTAAAAGAGGTAAGGATCCTTTCTTTAGTTTTTTTTTTTTCTGCAAGTTTTTTCTTGCAAGTTTTTTTAGTTTTTTATAGACTTAAACAAGCATGGAGGTTGTAGTAGTGGGAAAGAAATCCACTCTTGACGAAAGAGTGGGTGCCGACGGTTTCCAGTAATAATGAGCGGCTTGGTTTGTTTTCTTCTCACAAAAGAAGAATAGAAAGACAAAGAGGAAGACAGCTATTAAACCCCCACCGAGCGAAGCTAGAGAGAAGAAGAGGAAGAAGGAAGAAGAAGATAGATGCGGAAAATGGTCGGGAAGACGGTGCTGGATTCTGGATGGCTCGCCGCCAGATCGACGGAGGTGTCGGCCACCGGCGTCCAGCTGACCACCACCCAGCCCCCCGCCGGCCCCGCCGCCCCTTGGATGGAGGCCGCCGTCCCCGGCACGTAAGCTCCCTCCCAATTTCTCCACTCCCCATTCCTCTACAATGTAACTGGTTTCTTATGCCCGTCTCCTGTTCGAAGAAATTACTGAATCGGGAGCACACGAAATGACTCGATTTGAAGTTCTGTTCGAGCTCTGTTCTGAACATCTGAACCCAGGTCTCGTTGAAAAAATGGGTTGGTTAATGAATCTATACTACTATATAACAGGAAAAGTTTAGCTTTCCCACGAGTTTAGCTTTCCCGTGAGTTTTACTAACTAAGAACGTCCACAGTGGAGACACTCCAAACACATACTCCAAATTATTGGAAATTGTGTAAATTACTACTTTTGGAGTGACTTCTTGATATTGGCAAACAATGGTACACTCCAAATTTACTTTCTCTTTTCCTTCTTTATTTTCCTTATAAGTTTGGTAAATTTTTTCCTCTTTATTTTTCTTCTGTGTTTGGTAAGAATGGTTAATTTTGGTGGACCCATGAATTAATGTAGCGGAACTAGGACACGCTCCAAATCTAGAGTGTCTCTTAGCTTTCTAAGCAATTTTTAAGTATGGACAAGTTTCCACTGCAGCCTTAAAGTGCTACAAAATTTGGCTAAAGTTAAAATGTAGCACTTGAAACCTCTCCCACTGTGAATGCTCTAAAATTGTTCATCTATATCTATACTATATAATAAGAGTCTAGCACTTGTATCTCATGTCGGGCGGACACCAGACGGGGCCGACAGGGTTCGAGCCCTCCAACTGTAAGGACGTGTAGGTGTGTGGGAGTTTTAATAAAATAAACTATATAATAAGAAAAGTTAGTTTCACCGTGAATTTTTTCTTCCAAATATATCCTTACCTAACTTTACTAATTAAAATTCTTCATTACATTTAATAAAGGTAGCTAGGTAATTACACATAAGAAAAAAATGTATATCTATACTACTATATCATAAGAAAAGTTAGCTTAACCGTGAATTTTTTCTTCCAAATATTTCCTTACCTAACTTTACAAATTAAAATTGTTCATTAAATTTAATAAGGCCATTTAGATAATTACACATAGAAAAAAAAGTATATCTATACTACTATATAATAAGAAAAGTTAGCTTCAACGTGAATTTTTTCTTCCAAATATATCGTTACCGAACTTTACTAATTAAAATTGTTCATTAAATTTAATAAGGCCAACTAGATAATTACACATAAAAAAAAGTATATCTATACTACTATGTAATAAGAAAAGTTAGCTTTACCGTGAATTTTTTTCTTCCAAATATATCCTTACCTAACTTTACTAATTAAAATTGTTCATTAAATTTAATAAGGACAACTAGGTAATACACATAGAAAAAAAATTATATCTATACTACTATATAGTAAGAAAAGTCAGCTTCACCGTGAATTTTTTCTTCCAAATATATCCTTACCTAACTTTACTAATTAAAAGTGTTCATTAATGTAATAAGGGAAGCTAGGTAATTACGCATAGAAAAAAAATCAGAGAAAATATAGTTTGCTATTCTGGTGCCTTTTGCTCTTCTCAAGTACGTTAAAATACGTGCAACACACATGCATCTATACTAGTTACATGTAAGAAAAGAAGAGAGTTTTCGAAACCTGAACCCAGAACCAGATATCATTAGGGTTTATTTCTTTAACATCAAAATTTTATCATTTGCTTCTGAAACGCAAATCCTGAGTAGGTTATGAAATGCATGTTGGCTAACCCCCTTAGAAGCATCTCGTTTTTATTATAATGCTTGTAAATATACACATAAGCAAAGTAAAGAAAAACAAAGGGAAGAGTTTCGGACGCCGCCTTTGGAGAAGAAAAAGAAAAAAAAAACATGGGATATGGGAATCTTCAACTCTTCTAATAGAAGTTTCACTGATTCAGGTGAGGGTTAGCAAGAACAAGAACCTTTTTGAGATGCACTTATCCACGGTATTAACTTCCCTCGTTGCACGTGGACTAAGATTTTCTTTCGTATGCAACAAATGTTATTCGGGAAATCTAAGATTCTCGTGAGGATTTTTCAGTGTTTGGCTGGCATGAGGACCCCTCAATATTACCTGAATCTCAGATTCTTGTAGGCATTACATTACCACATATTAGAGGAATAGCTTTCTCGCCATGATATGTGGGATATTGCATTCCACATGGTTAGAAAAAATAATTAGCTTATGTTCTAAAACGTTATTATGGTTTCCAAAAGAAATTGTTTTATGGTTGTTTTTATTAAAAATTAGATAAGTTATTTTGCATTGATTAGCTTTAGGAAAATTAAATGGTCGGACTTGTTATTTATTTTTATACATTGATAGAAAATGTTGTTTTAAGTCATAAAATTAGATTTTTTTTATGGTATTGACATGTTATGATGCAGGGATAATTTAGAAATGTAATATTCTTGGGAATCCAGAATTATACTCAGTACAACTATGTTAGGACTTCAAGAAATAAATGTAAGATCCCTGGATATTTGATGCAAGGATATTGAAGATTGTGATACCAAACGAGAATATTGCAATATGCTTGCCAGACAGCCTGAGTCGGGTTATCCCCAATAACCACACTGGATTCTCTGTCTTTCAAAATGAAATTGAATAATATAGGTATTGATGGTATTAGTAAAGTTATACACTTGAGATAGAGGACACGTAAAGTGAGAGTCAGAAAACTATTCCAAAAGGAAAATATATATATGGTCCAACAAATAGCTCAAATAGAAGCAAAGTAATTCTGCATTTAGGCTAGGAGCTGCATTTAGCCATGAGGTGGGCCTATTCTTTCTACAGTGTGGGGCTTGCATGTCCATGGGAGTGGGCTGCTATGAGGTTGTGTCAATCTGGCCTCCTGCATGTTTAGCCTGCTCTTGGCTATTGATGAGATTGACAATGCCCATCTTGACTGCATGACTGAGAGCAAAGCAAGCAATAGACCAAGGGAATATGCCACCTTGACCAGATTAGAGGCCAGATTGATCAAAGGAGCGGCCTAACGAAAATTTCCCAATTCTAAATCTTCATCATCCAAGCTTTCTCCCATGATAATGGGGGCTTCTATGCAACATGACATATATGCACAAAAAATTTGACAGTTGTATGACTGGTAACTTGATGTTTCTAGCCAGTGCAATGTTTCTAGCGTTAGCCATGAGAAAGGGAGGGCCTTGCCATAAGATCTTGAATGGTAGTAGAAGAGTAGACAAATCTACATTTGTTGTCATGCAATTTAAGCAAATGCAACCAAGAAGCACCCTGCAAGTTCCCCTAGTCTAGAAAAGAGTCTAGACGAAGAGGTCACAAAACTTTTATGTAGGGAGTTGCATTCTATATCTCCATTGAAAATTAAGCCAAAGAGCAAAAAATTGGCTTTCCGAAATTCCTCATTCTAGATAACTAATTAAAATAATTACTCCAACATTATTTCGAGAAGTTTTTTTAAATTTTAAAATAATTGAGTCATTTTCCAACTAAGTCGGTGTTATAGAAGAAGTCAGCAGCTGTCCTTGCTTGCTTTATCAGTGACTACTTTATTACAAATACTCACAGTAATGAGATTGATAATTTTTGATGCTTGAGTGTAATATGGACTATATTACTTCTCAATGGCGGAATTTTCTTTTAAATGATAATTATTGTTGTCATTATCTGTAGGATTCTCTCCTGACAAATTCCTTAACTATTTCAAGTTTCAACCATTATATAGCAACAGTTCAACATGACACCTATGAGATAGTTGAATGTGTCCACAAGTAACTAAAAGTTCATGCTAAAAGGAATATACACAGAACATGCTAAGAATTCTTAGCAAGTTCTGTGCACATCATCAGGATTCATCCCCTTTGAGATAGAAGGAAAGCTTATCATGAGATGTGGAATTAATTCAAATGACATGCAATCCAGAGACAACCTAATTGGTGTGGTACTTCAATTGAAAAATAAGATGCATACCATGTTTATAGAGGCCATATGAAACTCCCTTCGTAATGGTATCTTGGTTTGTAAATGTTCGAACCCTAGAGACATAAATGAAATAATGTGGGGATTGACATGTGTCTAGATACAAGCTCATATAAACGGGGATCCGACTGTGTATAGGTTTTTGAGGATGGTGGAAGGTGGGTTTTGGGTGCAGAAATCGTCAACAATGGAAGCTGCAAAGAAAAAGAAAGGTAAATCCACTATCGGGTTTTCATCGCACCTTACAAACTCAAAAGTAGATACAAGAACAACAAAACCTTTATCTCAAATTTTTGGGGTAGGCTGTCTGATGCTTTTCTTCCACTCAACTTTGTTAAGGGCTCTCAATTCATTCTTTTATTAATACAATATGATTACAAGTTTTTATACAGCACATACGAGCTTGATGGCCAAGAAACAAATCTTGCCAGATAAAAATTCTATTTAAATAAGATTACAACTAATCATAATTTGACTCAATAAATCACACCAAACCAATTAAATACCAACAAAAGATAAATTAAACCAAACTGAACCCTATGTCTATAAGTGACGTGCAATCTCCAAATAGACTCGACATCCCCAAATTGGTGCATCAGTTAGCCTTTCAAGAAATAATAAAATGAGATAAATGATTTACTTGCCAGAAACAAGTATATATGGTTACTGGATTTCATAACAGTTGCGCAGTTAATTTGTTGCATTAATTAAAAATTGAAACATGGATGTCGCAACATGTACGCATTGCAAGGACACCTACTATTTATGAAATCTTCTTGTGCATTTTGTCTGAAACAAAGTTTTTTTTGGCTCCAAACACAATATTCAGCAAAAATGGCTGAAAATGAGCACTGATGAGCCGAGATATAACAATGGCAGATTTTTTTTTTGCTGTTACAGAAGGCCAGTAGCTTTGCAAAGGATTCTTCTATTAGTCTTCTAAAAAAATTAAAATGTTCCAGCAAGAACTTGAAACCCTTGATGGAGACGCTTTGGATCATAATAAATTTCATCTACAAGATTATTCTTTCTAAGATTACTTATATATTATGTAATCTTTGGTGCCTCTATATCGAGTTTGGAGCCACAAATCTATTTACCATAATTTTGTCTTAAGCCATAGTACATGCTTGTTGATTTTTCTCTCTTTTGACTGCATATTGCATGTTTCAGAGTCTTAGGAACCTTGGTGAAAAACCAGTTGGTGCCCGATCCTTTTTATGGGTTGAACAATGAATCATTAATAGATATTGCTGAGGCTGGGAGGGAGTACTACACATTTTGGTTTTTCACATCCTTTGAGTGTAAACTGGTAAGCAACCTTCTTTTACCTGGCTATATCGCACTCTATAATTCAATTCCTGTGGATTACAATGCTATGTTCTCCGACCCTCTTCGGCGGTGTTCGAGATATCGGATATCAGGTTCATATCAGTTTTAGTTTTCGGATATGGAGATATAATGATGATATATTGAAATATCGGAGATCAATAACTGTATAATATTTTGTATATTATATATACTAAATTTGCTAAAATTTATATATGATATGAGCTCGTAGAAAATTTGCAGAAAATTCAGAATTAAAAAAAAACATAAACACCAAAAAGAAAAAAATAGTAACAAATGCAGAATTAAAAACAACACAAGCAAATCCAACGAATTAGAGAATAATTCCATTTAACAAAACTCTCTTACCTGGTCTATTCTTGTGTTTATGCTTATGCTTATGTTTATGCTTCCTTTAATCTATGCAAATCTCTGCTTTTGCTTTCTCTAGAAGAAAAAAAAATATCGAGAGAGGGGGGAGAGCTTACCAGAGTCAGTAAGAGAGAGAGAGAGAGAGAGAGAGAGAGAGAGAGAGAGAGAGATTTTCAGTTAAATGGGTTGAGTTTTTAGTTAAACAGTATGACCAACCCGACCCAAAAACTCATTCAAAATCCATAAAATCGATATATTCATATATCGCATAATATAGGTGAATATCGTGTAGGTCGACCTATTGGGTTTCAGCCATTATATTGGTCGAGATTAGCCAAAACACTATGCATCCGGTATATGATCGATATATATCGATTTAGCCTCAAAACGATATATCGGTCAATATTTCTGATTTCTCGAACATAGTTCTTCAGTAATAGAGAATCTATTTAGTACTTAAATCCAACTAAATGCTATAACTATGTAATAGTTAAGCATTTTAAGTTTAAACCAATAGTTTGCCTAAACCACGATACATCCTGTACGGTTTGGGAAGAAGGTAAGATAGTCCTTATCTTCAGTAAGGATGTGGGGGTAGGGTGAGTTGGTTTGTGATACTTATTAACAATTAATACTTTCATTCAACTGAATAATTGTGTAATATACGAAAAGCTTACATAAACGATAATAAAACTCAAGACTTATTACCTCATTTCATTCAATAAGATATAAATATTCTTTTTCATAGTCATATATCTTCAACTAGGACAAAAATTCCAAAATAAAATGGTACACTTGTGTCGAACCAAAACAAGTAATAAACATTAAAGGGCGTCCTAGTGCCTTATGCACATCTGAGGAGGGTCAAAGTCAAGATGTACGCAATTTTACCCCCATATATCCAGAGAAGGTGTTTACACAACTTGGACCCGCATCAAGAAGCCTTATTGTCGTGTCGTCGCCCTTACATTTGAATAAACATTACTAAGTAATAAAATTATTATAAAACATCATAGCCTCGTTCCTTCTTTGCATAACAATTTACAAAAAAGGTGGTGGCTCACGAGTCATGACTCATGAGGCACTGCAACAGTACAAAGAACGACCATGGTACAAACAACGACGCCAAAGTTCATAATAAATGTGTAGCTATGAATTCCCAAATTGGCAAAATCTCAAGTTTTTTTCAACTTTCTATGTCTTCAGATGTCTCTTTTACAAAAGCAAGTTTACAGTGAGTCAGTGACATTTAACAATACATTCAAAACTTCAATTTTAGTAATCCAGATCAAATACCATAACAATCCAGATCACAGATGTACATCAAAACGTGGTTCGATGGGTCTATGTGTACCCAGTAGATATTGCTTAAACTAGCAAATTGCAATTTTGTTTTGCATAGTTTAGCTATATCATTGGACACCGACAGGAATAGTTTAAGCAAATTGCCACCACTTATGACATGAATGCTGCCATGAAATCTGTTAACTTCATGTTGAATCGAAACGTGAAACTAGAATAACTGCTGCTTTATGTGATATGTGGTTAGATAAAGCAGTTTTCTGAGAGTTTTCTACCTCACTGGAGCCATAAGATTATTATTGCACTTACTTGCTATTTTTCTCAGATAATGGAGGCCTGTTATCTGTTGCAGTAGAAGCCAACTCTGTTGTTTAAATGTATGCTTTAAAACAAGGTTTGCAGTATGGGCACTGATACATATCGATATAAATATCAAAATTATCCAGTGATCCGATACTTGCCCTTAGGGTCTGCTTGAATTGAGGGTTAAGGGAGTTAAGTGAGGGGGAAATAAAACCATGCTTGGTTTGAGAGTGGGGGTTTAGGAGGGAGGGTTATAGAGGGTTTATTTCACCCTCTTTGTTTATTTTTTAACCTCCCAAATCAGAGGGTTAACGAGGGGGATTGAGGGATTTTGTTTAAAAAGTCATAAATATCCCTTATTTGTTATATAAAATATTATGATTTTTTTTTTTTCATTTTTTCTTGTTTTCAACATGTTGCTCCGTACCTTCATATTTGTGAAAATATTTTGACAAGTTCTAATTAAATAATCAAATTTAATTTTATAACATATGTAATAAGTTATTTTGGTAACTATCATATTTTTATTAATTCTCCTCTCACTCAAAACCTCCAATCCAAACAAGAGCTATTAAACACCCCCACTTAACTCTCCCTCCAATCCAAACAAGGTCCTATGTATTGACTCTACTCCCCCTCATTTAACCCCACTTAACTCTGCTTATTTTTTCCCCCTCAATCCAAGTAGACCCCTAGCAATGTTGGGAGATACTGATGTTGGGGTTTTTTTGTCGGTCAATTCGACCGAGGAAAAATTAAAAGAAAAGATACGGAAAAACAATGTTGAAACAATAATTTGGTCATGTCGAAGATCGACATGCTAGGGTGTTAATAATATTCCTTATCAACACATGAAAACCATTACCATTTTTTGAAGCCTATAATTTCACAACGTTTATTCATCTTAATATTCTTCTATTGAAGAACTGTCTATTGTGGGTGTACCATTGTCTAAAAAGAAGGTAAATAAACAATAGTATCTATTGCGGATGAACAATTCATCAATGTTGAATATTATTCAACTCAAAGCTGATGAAAAACAACAAAATCAAATTATGCCTAAATGTATCAAAAATATTTTTTTCTTCTATTTTTTGGCAATTTATTGCTATTTGGCTTTCAAAAGTAATAATTATGAAACTCTATACAAATTTGTTGAATTGTATTGCGGATACCGGTACTCATAAGAAGGGTCCAAAACAAATTCCAATACTGATAGTGAGGACCTTGCTTTAAAAATATTAAGATGGTAGAATACCTAAAAGTCCCCTTAAGTTCATGATAACCTCCCAATATATAATTGTTTTCTTTCACTTATTTATTTAGGCTCATTTGCATTTAAATACCCTAAACTTTGCCCTATATTCAATTTTCTATGTTGAACTTTTCGTTCACATTTATACCTTGAATTTGCTTTATCACATAAATACCTGAACTTCATGAAATTGTCAACAAAAGAAAGTAAAATGGCGTTTATATCCATCGTTCCATGAAGGTGGTGGTAGTTGGGAGGGGGGGAGGCTGCTCAGCACCGAACGTGAGGACGGTGAGGGGCATCGCTAGTTGGAAGAGGGGAGTAATGAGATTGTTGTTGTTGATCAGGTTTAGGAATCTGGTAGTGGGTAGGTTTATGGATGAAGGAGAAAGAAGATGGTGATGGTGAGTTAAAATATAGGAGGAAGAAGATGATGGTGGTGAGATAGGATTTGTGGATTAGGAAAGAGGAAAAAGATGGTGGTGTTGAGTTAGGGTTTAGGGTTGGAAAGAGGAAGAATATGACGGTGGATTAGGGTTAAGGCTAAGGTTATTTTTATCCTAAATTTGTCAATTCCGACAGAAAATAGCAAATTGATAAAACTAAGTTCAGGGTAGTCATGTGAAAAAAGGTGGTGGTCAAGGTAGCAAAGTGAACATAGGACAAAGTTGAGGGTATTTAAGTGCAAATAAGTCTTTTTGTTAATTCCAAAAATGTTAATCTAAGGCCCTAACAGTTCTAATAGTTTTAACTTATTTTCTTATTTTTATAATTGATTCTTCTAAACTGATTAAAAATAATAGAAGGTTGTTGCTTAGAAATGACTTTAAGGAAAATTGCTATAAATGCATCCCTTAGTTTATGATATCAATTGTATGCGTCTGCATCAATTTATATGATGGCTTTCCAAGACAGCTAATAGCATCTAAATGCTAGCAATTTGACCGACATCTTTATAAGAGGTTTGCATAAGTCAATATGGAAAACTGTTAATGCTTGCAGTTCTAAGTACACACTAGTAGTTCTTGAGAATAAGTAGAACCATATGTTGCTGACACTCAGTTCTGGTTTACTTACAATGGATTTCATTCAGACTAGATAGTTTCACTTGACAATATTGTTTCTTGTCGTCTCTGTACGTGAATTGAAATATCCTTTGACTTAAATGAAGTTTTTAAATGGTTAGGTGAGCTATATGTTATTTCTTTTAGTTTGTCTTTATGTGCAATCCATGTAATAGAAGAAAAAAAATCCGAACACCATTTTCCTTAACAAGTGGAGTGATGTGAAGAGTTATAAGATATGATAATGTTTCGTTAAAGAGCAGATGTAGACTATTGTCGTCTCATGGAAGAATGGATTGACCTACATTTCTTACTGGTTTCGTCATTTCACTACATATTAAGAATTTTGTTCCTTCCATAGCCTGCGAGTTTAACAAGTAGAACAAATCATCTGTTACAGATGTATTTGATGTTTGAGCTACTGCATCTTTCCTTGTTACCTTATCCTCAACCAGAATTATGTTGGAGGTCCATCTGTAGGTTTCTTGTTCTCTTTGTTAACTAAATATACCTACTTGTCGGCATTCTATAGCACTTATAAGGTTGTAATATATCTGACATGATCTAAATGTTTACAATGCAATTTACTGTTAGATTGGAGTTACTACAACAATTTAGCATATGTCCTTGTTAGCTATTGAATAACAAGAAGCGAAGATGGAAAAGAGTTTGAATGTTTTGTCTTTAAGAAATTTAAATATTTGTACAAAGAATTATTTAGTAATAATTGGACAATATTAGCAATTTTTCCTGTCTTTTTAACTCTTGCAATGGTAGTAGTCGTGCACTGGTCCTAAACTTTTGCTCCTTTTTGTTTATTGTTAGTCGGGAAATCAGCATGTGGCTCTCAACTTCCGTGCAATTAACTATTCTGGGAGGTGTATTTGAATGGGCACAGGGAGATCCTTCCCAAGGGAATGTTTCGAAGACATTCACTTGATGTTACTGATATTCTTCATCCTGATGGTAAGAATATGCTTGCAGTTCTCATTTATCCTCCAGACCATCCAGGAAGTATTCCTCCTGAGGGAGGTCAAGGTGGTGATCATGAGGTAAGTTATATGCTGCTTTGGTTTTGTTGTACCAAATTTGGTATGATCATGAAATGCCTCAGTATCACAAAAAATTAGTATTTTGAGAGTGGAAATTAAATAACCAGGATCACCTGGCTGAATACCTAACTGACACTTCATTACCATATACTATATACTAATAGAACGTCATTAGTACAAAACCATACAGCTACACCTACACCGAAACTGAAAAATAAACCACACAGTACTGCTTGCTGAAAAGTTGAGCACTAACACAAACCAACCAAAAACTACTACATAATTCACTAATAACCCTCCTGCCACTTACAAAACAACAGAGAATTACTCGAACAAATTCTTCTATCCTGCGTAGTATATCACACAGAATTATACTAGTTTGTGTATAGTACTAGGTTAGTATGAGAGTAAAAGTCACTGTTCAAAATGTGTTACCCTAGGAGTTTGAAATACTTATTCAGTGATATAATACTAAAAGTACTAAATACATGTACGCTTTTTTTGTGTCATTACAGTTAACTGGGAATTATTTCTTATGCTCGACCTGCATTGCAGTCGGTTGCGAGCATTCCATTCTAAATCTGAGTTTTTTCTTTTTTCTACGGCTGCGCATATGTCTCATTGTATGCTTTAATGTATGAATTAGTCAGTTCAGTAACTAGAAAGTACTTACTGAGATACTTTTTAACTCAGCAACATGTACTTTATCCTGGAAGATAAGTTAACAAAAAGTACCTTTAACATTTAACCTCTTCCAAATAAATACAAACTAACATTTTCTCGAAACTAGATATATCCCACAAGGTTTGTCATATTTCACTTCAACACCTACTATCTGCCTCCGTCCAAATTCGTTAGTCACATGATCTTCATGTGACCATTTAGGAGAAGGGGGAGGACTGATTCCAGTCGGGACCTTGTTTTGTCTAACGAGTGGGTGACTGGGGAGGACTGACTCCAATCACCAGAGAAGGGTTGGGAAAAATATTATATATTCTTCAGACATTGATTACCTTCTTATACTTTTTGTTAGTTTCCATTTTGGCAGTTATATAAATGTGGAAAGTCAAGGGTACATCAAATGGAAACAATTAGCGATATGTGTATCCGGAGAGAGTGAAAGTTAAATGTACTTTTCTATAATTTAACTATTATCTGTTGAATTTGATGCGTGGGTACATAGAGTTACCTGAGTACTGCTTTTACCATGTGCTTAAGCTTTATCTGTTGCAAACCAGATTGGGAAGGATGTTGCTACTCAGTATGTTGAAGGCTGGGATTGGATGGCCCCAATAAGGTAAGGTAGCTAATATGTCTGGCTATGGTGAGGATTTATATGTTCTCATGATCTCACTGCTATTTTGTAGTTTGGAAATACTAGGTGTTTGCACATACCATCCTATCTCTTTCGATTAATGTCCTGCATGTTTCATGTTATGGAATAGTTATATGAAGCTGACAAGTTAATACATATTGATATAGCATATCATGTGACTACCAGTTTCTTTCTACGGTAAAATAAAAAGAAACTTTTATGCCATTAACAAATCATATAACAGCATACACTATATTTTTCTACCTTTCAGTAGACAATGTCTCTCTTTTATCCTCTTTCAAATAGTCATCATCTAAAGCATCCACGAAGTAGGTAGGTGATGTAAACTAGTTTCCGACATTATATAATATATTGGCTAATTTCCTCTCAAATGCCCTCAACTATCAGGTTTTTGCAACTTGCTATCTTAAATTATTCTTATTAGCAAGTTGCTACCCTCAACTACCCCCGTCTCCCCCCAACCCCACCCACCCACCCACCCACTACATTTTTCATTGTTAGAAATAATAGTTCTCACATTTCATCCAAATGCTGCAGGGACAGGAACACTGGAATCTGGGACGAGGTGTCAATTTCAGTCACAGGGGTGAGTTTTATCCACTTTTATTTTCTCAGTTAGAGTTCACTTATCAATAGTTTTTTTTTCCTAGTTTCTCACTTTACTACAATACTGATTTCTGAAAAGATACTGTTAGAATAAATATTTATCCCTTAACCCTCACTACAACTCTAGAGTCTAGAGATTTGGTGCACTTGTAGGGACTTCAACATGATATGGAGCCAACCAGGTCTGAATCCTCTTGCGTGCACTTTAAGTCGATTATGAAAAAATTATACCCAAAATGGGCCTACGACATGTGGAGGCATGTTAGAATAAATGTGTGAACCCTTAATCCTCACTACAACCTCTAGAGAGTTGGTGTAGTGGTAGGAACTTTAACATATACATTTTCAATTTAATGTGTTACTTCCTCTGACAATTAACAAAAGGAATTTGTTCAATAGACCTTTTTACCATTTTATTTCTAAGTCCATCCTATGTCAGTTATCTCAAGTTTTGAACTCTAATTCCACCTTTTAGTTTCTGATATCATTGAAATATGCAAATAATTTGTTATTGTTTATATGGTTATATTGCAGTAATGTTTCCATGCATGTATACTTACATATCATCCTCTTACGGTCTTAATTCCGTGGTTTTGCTTTTTCAAATCTTTTTTCACATTAAGTGTACTTATATATGAAATGTTAGATAACATTCGTATGTGATGCTGATGCATATAAATACTTTTTGATCAATGCAGCCTGTGAAGATAATTGATCCACACTTGGTTTCATCATTTTTGATGACTTTAAGAGGGCTTATTTGCATACTACATTGGAGTTGGAGAACAAAAGCTCATGGCTTGCAGAATGTTCATTGACTCTCCAGGTGACCACTGAAGTAGAAGGGAACATTTGCTTGGTTGAACATCTTCAGACTCATGAAGTATCAATACCTCCTGGAACGGTTCTTCAGTACACAATCCCCCAGTGAGTATTGGTGTCTTGCATACTACACCAAAACTTCCATTATAATTAAAAACTGCACGTAGATAAATATGCATTCGATATAAAATAAGATCATCCTATTATGTATTGTTAATTCGAATATAGATACTTTCTGCATGCTGTGAGAATTGTTTGAGATTTGAGAAATAGAGAAGTATGATTTAGGATTCTTAGGGGGTTCATTTTTATTTATTGGCAATAGTAGAGAATGTTATCCAAATTTTGTGCAACTTGAATTGGTTGTTTGGGTATCATCTTTTGTGGAAAGGTAGTTATACCAGCGTTGTGGATAAGCATTTGTCCTTTATATTTTTTTTGTTTTGGCACTAGTGATGGAGATCGAGGCCCAATCGCTTTTATTATCGTGGACCATGGGGACGGAGGCCATTAGAATGATGCAGATTGAGAATTTTGGACTTGGCGTTTATTTTGGATAGGGGCATTTGTTACTTATGAAAATGGATGCACATGATTTTTAGTTAAGGACATGGATGCACATGGTTAATATCTAGGATTAGTCATTAAATATTTGGTTATTACTTGGTATTTAAGATTAATTTTATTTTCTTACCTCGTTTTCTATGGCCAATGTTTGATGGGTTATATAAACACATCTACTTTCGAATTTTTATTCATTGAAGAGTTCAGAAATTTATTTAAGTTACGGTGTACCGCTTTTCTTAGATTAAATTCCTTCTCCTTACTGAAACCTAACCCCCCAAAAGTCGAGTTTTCTTTACACCCGCTTCACGGTGATCTTTGGAACCCTGGACAAAAGCTTCAACTTGTGTATTCATCTTCTTCGAGGGAGATATTGATCCGTTTTGATTGTGTGGTGCAACTTCGCAATCCTATGGTAAGCTCGATTCATAATCTCAATTGATTGGTTGATGGATTGATTGCTTCAAGGTTTTCTTGGTTGTTCGGGGTAGATTTTTATCAATCTTTGCTTCACAATTAAACCTCCGCTAGTCACTGATTATGGAATCTTGCATGATTTGACATAGATAGCTCTTGGTCTTTTTCTTCATAAACTAGTTTTGAGTTTTATAATTAAAGAATTTTTGGGAGGATACGAAATTTGTTTAACCATCTAAGTTAGTCTATTATAACAACATTAACAACAAGTCCAACTAAATTAACAACCCCTATCATATAACAACTATTATTACTAGAGGGCTGAAACATCTTTTCTAACAATAAATGACATCTTTCAAAAAGATGCTTTTCCGTGACAATCCAGAAATACCAATTTTGTCATATTTAAGTCAAATAGGTTGGACTCGGATTTGGGTTTGGGTTCCCTTAGAACCTCACCCGTTAAACTGAATATACTTTAAAAGACCTGTCAATCGTGGTGGTGGTCAGTGGTGTAGTGGCCGACCAGAGAGAGGACGAGTCGCTAGTCACGAGGGAGGCAAGCTGCTGGCCAGCGATGGGCAGGACTTGCTAGACGGTGATCAGTGGGACTGCTGGTTTCCCTGGTCTGTTGAGCATGGAGGTAGATTAGGTTAGAACTAGTGTTAGGGGTAGTTTTTTTTTCCCTCCTATTTTTTCCTCTTCTGTTTTTTTCCCTTTCTTTTTTCCCCTCCTTAATGCATTTGCTTTGATATGTTGGAAGAAGAGTTTTGTCCCAAGCACATCTGTCATCAAAGTGTTTTGCCAAAAGGAAGTGGCCTCTCACATTTTTTTTCTTGTACCTCAGCAACCATTTGAGCCTCCTAGATTGGTCTAGTGGTAAGTTCTCAACCTCATTGGTGAGGTCGGTTCGGTGGTCGCAAGGTGTTTAGGTGTTGTATAACTGGATGTTTAATGGGTGCCTGCTAGAAAAAATGTCAGCAATCATTTGTTCTTCATCAATGATGGAGGGAAGTCTTGAAGATAACTTACCTCACTGATTTCGTCGTTGGTCTTGCATACTTTTGACCAAGAACCTCCACCTCTCTCTCTCTCTCTCTCTCTCTTGCATCCTAGCATTCTAAAGTGTCCTCTTAATAGCAGCAACAATTGTCCCTGCAATAGGATCTCTTAATGTTGTAGTTGGACTTTGTACCCTTGCATGGGGACCTACCATGGTGCAATTTCAATGATTTCTCCCCTGTTTCCAATACTATGCAACAGTGCACCCCTCTTGATCAGTGCTGTCAGGGTCAGCTGTAAGGTCAATGCCCATTTCTAAATCACATTAGTTATGTTTTTGTCTAAATCACATAGCTCAAGAAGTTAGATTATTCCTTTTATAAATGACAACTAAGATTGTTGATACCACATATGCTTTATCTTTTCTAAACATTCAGAATCTATTTCTCATATTTTCATACTGAACATAGCTCAATTAGTTAGATTTATTCCTTTTCCTTGAACAGTCAACTTCAGTAACAAGCAATACTCCTTGACAGCTCTTCTTTTACAAACCCAATTTGTGGTGGCCCAATGGCATGGGTAAGCAATCACTATATATGTCGGAATTGGTGTTGATGTTAAGGGTTTTGGTGAGTCTATGCATGGAATCATCCATTTGGATTCCGGAAGATTGAGAACACAATAGATAAGGTTACTGGTGGAAGGTATAAAATCTTATTTCAACATTGCAACATTTATCTTCCTTTATCAATTCTCCCACTTCAATAAATATTCTAATATCTCAAAACAAGATATTTGTTCCTTGCAGATTATTCAAAGTGAATGGGCAGCGCATTTTCATCCGTGGTGGCAACTGGATATTGTCTGATGGACTACTAAGACTGTCGAAGACGATACATGACAGACATAAAGTTTCATGCAGATATGAACTTTAACATGCTCCGTTGCTGGGGTGGTGGGTTGGCTGAGAGACCAGAATTCTACCATTACTGCGATGTGTATGGTTTATTGGTAAGATTAATCAGTGCTATGTGTTAGTTGCTTCACGCCCTTGTCGAATTGCTCGTGTATATTATCTATTATACACTATTCATCACTTCCATCTATTCTATTTAATTTACAAATTTAGGTCCATCTTCTTTTGGAAAAGGTAAATCAAGGTGCATGTTCATCCCTATAGGAGAAAACAAGATTTGCTATATAGTTGCCTCAAGAATAAATATATGCAAACTGACTGGCCCTTTAGTGATCACTCAAACAAGCTTTTAATGTTAATGAATGCACAACTTCATCTAGTTAAAGTTCCATTTATATAACACACCATGAATTGGTCATGATCAACTTGATATTATGATCATTACAAACAACAGATAAGATGTGTGTATGCATGCATGTGTGTGCGCCATGTATATATTAGAAGAAATAGTTACATTCATCACAGATTATGATGCACCATTTAGGTCACATGACCCAAAAATATAATTTTTATGAAATATCCTAAGGATAATGAATGCTTTTATGAATGTTGAATGGATAAATTGCTTTTGACATATGTACAAGGTTCCTAGATAATAATCACTAAATCTTTCTTATATTAGAAGGACTTCAAGTGTGAAATAGGACTTTATCTTAATATTCCCATAGAATTACCCAGTATATCTCATAAGTTAAAAAGGTTTTTATACCGTGGAAATCATTATACTGGCACACACACACACACACACACACACACACACACATATATATATATATATATATATATATTGGAAAAAGGGTAAATTTTATTCCAAACTCAGCAAGTAATCATACAACATACAATCAAGGTGGTTTTCCACCCGTCAGGTTTCCATAGCTATTACATCAAACTCAATGTTATGGAGGATGCCGACTGGGGGGGGGGGGGTAAGTCCCTCGAAGATATGACGATTTCTTTCCTCCACACATGCCAGACAGCAGCAGCCAGCCGTATCCTAGGTCTTGAACCAGACCATCCCTCCCTCTGCAATCACGGATCCCAGCAATAATATCCCCAATCGTCCTACCAGTGAGACCTCCGTCCAGTACACGACTTTGCTCAGACCATATGTACTAGGACACTTCACAGTCAAAGAACATGTGGCTCATTGATTCGTCATCCAAATCACAAAGCGCACACTTCGGATTTGGAACCAGGATCCCAAAGAAGATGAGTCTGTCCCTTGTCCAGAGGCGACCCAGAAGCAGCGATAGATACACAGCTGCATTTTTTGGCCAGGCCCTTGCACCATATGAAATCGTAATCCGCAATGGTAGGATAGGACCTGCGCATAAGATTGTAGCCGCTCTGGAACCTGAATCCGTAACATGGAAGGATGCCCCAGAGTCAATTATCCAATTTACACTTCTTGGTTTGTGGGTAGATGTAAGGGCATGAGCAGGTATACCTGTGCTTGTACTGGCATATTATGTGATGTTATCCCCGGAGGTGGTTGGAGTCGATGTCCTAGCAGTGTTGGCGCGAATGTCGCTGGTTCCAAGCTTCATGTTTGTGGGTATTTTCAGTATTTCCCTCTCACTAGGGGTCACATCGGATGACTGATTTTCACCTCCCCCTTCTGCCAGGTTTGCAATAATATATATATATATTAATATATATAATATATATAAAGTGCTATGCTGCAACTTTTAGAATGAAAGTATAGCAAACATGTCTAGATCTTTAGAAGTGTTTCTGAAAAGTAAATATGTAAGTAGAATGGTGTGGCGATGTATGAACACGAAGAGAGAATCACCAATCAAGGTGGATGCAAGGTTGTCAACTCATATATCGTATCGTGTATCGATTTGCTTGCCTATCATATCGTGTGTCAAGTATCATATCATGTATCATATGATACAATAATTCTAGGAGTTTAGGTCTCTATACTAAGTCCATATAGGAACATGATTTAATTTTTTTTTCATAATTTTTCTGTTTGTTTCATCTTTGTAGCTCTATCTATTTCCAGAACCGAGATTCTTAAGTATACATTACGTGACTCAAGTATAAAAGATACTACCTACCAGCCTATATGTATTGTATTGGATCCATCGATTCGTATCTTATCGTAAGTATATGATGTATAGTAAGATACTAACAACATAGGGTGGAGGTGTCAAAATCTACTAGATATTCATAAAGGAAAACATCACAAATTACAATCACTCACATCTCAAAAGATATCCAATAACCGGAAAAAGAAGAACCTACTTTACCTTATTTTTCTTTACTCTCCTATCTAGCCAATAAAATGCACAGAGAAAGCAACTACTCAAATATGCTTGGAAATCAAGCGATGAAAGTAAACCCATGTGTATTGCTTGGAATGAAGTCCTAGAAGTAAACCGAATGATACAAAAAAAGTTTTCCTAAGAATTTCTTGAAAACCAAGTCACGAAGGGAACTTAAAGATGCACAAAACACTTTCTTGAATATTTGGATACTTACAGTTCGTCCAGTAATATTGTAGATACTGAGAATTTCTTTTTTCAAACTCATAATCCGTATAAACGTTAAATAATGATACGTTTCCCTAATGCCACAGCCTATCCCCATGTTACAGGTTGGTTTAGTTTGAAATATAATCTAGAATGGTCACTAAATGATTATACCCTGATCTTTTATTATTACATTGATGAGGACAATTGATAATATATATGTGAGTTCACCAAAGACAAACATTCTTCCACATCTCCTATATCTAGGGTGTTCTGCTTGGAGTGGTTGAGATGTGTATCATATGCATTCTTCAAAACATTGTGATGTAAACAAAGAGGAAAGAAAATGATCACATACATGGACTATCAAACCATTTAGATATGCACTCTTCCATTTAACCCTACACATATCCTCCTTTGCTGCTTATGGTATTTTTGGTCAATCAATTAGTTCTATTAGAAGATCCTATAATTCTTCAAACAATTCATCTAGTGGTCTTCATAGCTGAAATGCACATAAAACTTTTAAGTCACCATAACTTAAAACCAAGCAACAGATTTCTTTATCTTTTATCACATTGCCACTCATATATTGCAACAAAGGTTTTAGAACTTGACGTATTGATACTTATAGTCGGACCACCGAAACTTTGTACATGAGAAAATTGGTATCATCCGTTACCTTCATTATCGGTTTATATTGGCGGGTTTTGGGTCCTTTACATCCAAAAGTGGCCAATATTGATGAAAATTGCTTGAACGTATCAAGGTAGCTAAAGAAGTAGCCAAAGTAGGAACATTGTTGAAACTTCCCAAAGTTCTCTGAATTAGTCTGAACTGAAACTTCCCCAAACAAGGCCAAAACTGGCTAAAGCTGACACCAAAATTCTATTTGAAGTAGCCAAAATATTTACTCATTGGTATTACTTTGTTTTTCTTGTTTTAGAAAAACTTTTTGTAACATATATATGATAAATAACTTTTTGAGTGCACACACAGACAGACTCACACACACAAATTTCCTGTAAGTAATCTTTCAGGAGATGGAGAGGACCTACCTTTTGAATAATTTAACATCGGTGAGGGGATGGTGGTTCTGCAATTTACCCTATAACTTTATAGAAATCATGCAATTATTTTGCTGAACAAACATTAAACTGTAGAAGTACATAAATAATATATGAAATACATATATACTACAAAAATGAATGTGAAGATGCACATCCCCTTTTTTTTTCCCTAAAACTCCTGGAAACCGTTTTAAACTTTGGACAAGCATAACTCTCAACTAGAACACTCCCAAATACTTAGATGACTACAAGTGTAAGGTTAACATTTCCTATAATATCAACATTTCCGCATTAGTGAAAAAAGTGAGCCAACACTTGCTGTACCATGAGTACAGACCCATGCCAAATTAGTGGGCAGATATTGCAGCATTGTCACATTTTCTAATAGCTCATTGAAATGGTGTGGATGACATTAAAGCACATCCAGTTAGACCCCAGATAGTAACTGATATCTTTAACTGCATAAATTTGAATTTAATCGGATTTATATTATATTCCCAATTGGTACAATTCAGATGAGTTAATAAAAATATATTAGACCAACAACAAAGCTTTTATCCCAAATTTTGGAGTCGGTGAGTTAATGAAAAATATTACCTCTGTAAAATGGTTATCATTTTGCTGTTGTCTATAGGCCTTATAATCTTTTACTTTCTAATATTACCTGAAGAGCTTGCTTTTCTCGATCACTGTTGGATGTCTCACTTTGAGAACTTTGCAGTAAACATTGCATGCACATTTTTATTGTATATTCATTCATATTTTCCACTAAATGCAATATTTCTTCACATGGTCTATTGGTTTCATCATCGTCATCATCATCCAAGCCTTTTCCCATCACAATGGTCAATTTGTCTGCCATATAAAAATAGTGTTATACCTGTAACTTTTACATTTAGTTTCCATATATACATGTTCTAATATAATTCAACTACATGTTCAGGTTTGGCAGGAGTTTTGGATAACAGGTGATGTTGATGGTCGAGGTGTACCGGTCTCAAATCCCAATGGACCTTTGGACCATGACCTATTCTTGCTCTGTGCAAGGGACACTGTCAAACTCTTAAGAAACCATCCCAGTCTTGCTCTTTGGGTTGGGGCAATGAGCAAACGCCACCACCAGATATTAATAACGCTCTCAAGAATGACTTGAAGTTGCACCCTTTGTTCAGCGGAACATCTAATATAGCAGGCAAAGATGATTCATACCAAGAATCATCAGATCCAAGCCAGTATCTTGATGGTACCCGTGTTTACATTCAGGGATCAATGTGGGACGGTTTCGCAAATGGGAAAGGGGACTTTACTGACGGGCCTTACGAGATCCAAAACCCAGAAGACTTCTTCAAGGATGATTTCTACAAATATGGATTCAACCCTGAGGTTGGCTCTGTCGGGATGCCTGTGGCAGCTACAATTAGAGCCACAATGCCACCAGAAGGATGGCACATGCCTTTGTTCAAAAAGGGAGCTGATGGGTATATAGAAGAAGTTCCAAACCCCATATGGGAGTACCATAAATACATTTCATATTCCAAGCCAGAAAG
>JANAVB010045195.1:0-67500 GCA_029216955.1 Iris pallida
TATATCTAACTAATGTTGGGAGTATGGTTGGACTTTAATCGAGGGGATGCAGTGGTAGATTTTTATACTTAATTTTCAGGATGTGATACATTTTCACATGATCTACCTAATATCTGTAGTCCACTTGGACACAGTATCTGGACTGTGATTCAAGGTATCTTAAAACTCTGAATCTTATTTACTGATGGGTTGCTGCTATAGGATTTAGTAAGGGCTCAGCTTAATTGTTACTTATTTTAGGTTTTCAATGTCTCGAATAAAAAGGGGATTCTCAGGTTCGATACCAAAGAGTATCTGAAATCTAGAAATTTAATTTTATCTCGAGATATGGTGAACTATAGGATGATTTTGATATTAAAGTGAAGGCTTGGTTTGGATCTGTTTCCTGCCTGTATATTAGGAAAAGAGTGGTAGTTGAGTGGTGATAACAAGTGTTCTTTCCTTCTTCTGAAAGTGTATCTCAGAGTATGGTTGCAGGAAGGTTAATCCATTGTGGTTGTTACTAATACTCTAATAGGTACAAGATGTAACCTGTAGACCTTAGGTAAGTCATCCCAAAAGGGAATCTGTCACTTTGAGTATGACTTTGTACTCATAGTATAAGCATTCTTACTTAGGTTAAAAGTAGCTGTTTTAAGTGGTATTAGTGAGCAGTACTTAAATAGTATAATTTATGGTTATAAAACTTTTGAAGAGTCTAATTGTTAAAAGATATTGATTAGAGAAACTAAATAAACTAAATGTAATGGGCATGATTAGAATTAACATGATAACTAGTTCAAATTTATCTTAACCAACTTGAAAATCATTTAACATGAGGACATCTAACTCCATTCTTTGCCCGTACTTTCCCGGAATAAGGTAAGTACTTTCTATGGTCTTGTATTTACATTTTATACTTCTCTTGATGACACGATGAGACACGATAACTTGTACGTTGGTACTCTCATGTTCTTGTACATACTTATAGTCGGGGAGGGAAAATACACTAGCTATGTGACCAAACCCAGGTTCTGATATTCAAGTAGATAGCTTAAGCCTCACACCATGCACGCGGATCCTAAGCCGTACCGATATTCATGTACTCCTGTACTTATTCTGTACTCACCTCAGCCGATCACATAGGCTAGTTGTATTTCAAACATTGTGCACATGTCATGTCTTGTACTTCAGGTACATTTTTGTACTATTTTTGTACTTATTCCTGTAATTACATTTTTGTACTTTCATGTTCTTTTCTGTACTTTATATTTCATGTTCTCTGTACCCATTTTATATCATGATTCTTGTTCATTACCTAGAACTGTACTTTGCTCCGCTCCTGATTGGATATGTTGCAGGTGAGATGGAGGCGATGTATGACACATACTATGGCCATGAGCCTGTTGACGTAGTAGAGCCAGCTGGAGTTGCTCTGGACTTAGAGGTCGAGGAGGCCTAGTACCTTACCTTTAGCAGTTTATATTCCATTATACTTGAGATTGTCAGACTTTACTTTCTTTTAGCTGGATGTTGTAATAACTCTTAGACATGTACTTGGATTTCTGGGATCATTTTATAGATGCTGTGATTATTGTTCTCATTTCATTTTTTGACTTGTTAGTTTTCCCTAGCTTGGTATAGCTTACTTCGTGTGTCTAATGATGAAGGCTGGGCGTGTCCGACTCGTGTTCGATTATTCGGAGCGGGTCGTGACATATTTTTAGTGCTGGCCCATACAGGTCTATCCCAATGGTACCTAGTTATTAGTTACTATTAGGGGACTTGATTAAACTAGAAAACTTGAATCACATCATAGAAAATCGGGTACATTAGGTATATCGATATTATATAAAACATTTATATTTACTTGTAGGATATGTTTTTATCAATCACGATGTTTTCTTTTTATTGTAGGATGGTCATACCAGAAAGACCGCGAATCAGTCCAGAGTTGCAGGAAGTACGGGACAGTCTGCACCAGACTTTGTAGAGCAGCTTCCGCCACCGCCTCCTATATTTCCTTCGCTACTCCCGACGATGACGTTCGACGGCGCCCAGGTGATGGCCATGTTCCAGCAGTTCATGGAGCTCAGAACCATCTGGCCGTGCAGTTTCGAACGACAGTCGTGGATGTACTCAAACCCGAGAGCCGGCAGCACCAGCACCGGTAGCACCTCCAGCACCAGCAGCACCGAGATCGGGGACTGCTAGAGACTACCAGAACCTTTGTCCGATAGATTTTGGGGCCATGAGGGGTTCGTATATGCGGATGAGTGGCTGGAAAATGTCGAGAGGACGCTGAAGATGGCGAGGATCCCGATGACTTGAAGGTGGAAGTTGCGAGCATGCGACTTTTTGATCTTGCTGGAGCTTGATATCGAGAGAAGCTCAGTTGGCCACATCCCATGTTCTCTGGCAGACTTTAAAACTCTAGAAGAAGTTCTTCCCAGGCATGGAGCGAGATAAGCTTTGGATGCAGTTCGAGGCGTTGCAGCAAGGGAACATGATGTGGCAGAGTACACATCGGAGTTTACCCGACTCAGTAGGTTCGCGGAGAACCTAGTCAGTACACAAGACGATAGGGCTTGGAGGTTCAAGAAAGGCCTCACCAGAGAGTTGCGGCATGCAGGACGATCATCCAGGCGAAGACTTATGGGAGCATTCTCAAGATTGCTTAGGCTGTAGAAAAGAGGCGGATCCGAAGCTGAAGATGGACCAGGACATCGGCGAGCAGTAGCAGCTACCCGACACCGGCGAAGATGACTCAAATTCGACAAGGCCACATCAGCCAGCACAACAGCATCACCGTCAAGCCAGAGTTCATGCACATCAACCACAGAGATAGCAGCAGGCAGCTACTTGCGCTTTTTGTTACCGACGAGGACCGCTTTGACGAATGCCGCAAGAGGCTCGGGCTCTACTAATTTTGCGGATGAAACGCACATCAGATGAAGGACTACCTACAGGCTGCAGCTCGACTGACAGGAGGACCTCGAGGAGCTGGAGGACCACCACCGACACCCATAGTACCACGAGCTGCAACACAGAGGGTTCAGGCTTTACCTACTCCAGCAGCAGCGTTTTGCATAGCATCAGCAGCAAGGGGACCACCACAGCATAGACGTGCTTATGTCATGGCAGTATTTGAGGAGTGTCACGACCCGATCCCAAATTATTGGGTTGAACCGGATCATGCCCAGCCTGCACCGTTGTGAGACAGCGACAGTAAGCTGTTCTATATGCAAGTATTCACAACAACATCTATACATTTGTCACAACTCGAATATACGAAAATTTTAAAAATTTCAACAATCAAAAGTACAACTGAAAATGAAAGAACTGAAATAAAGTACTGAATTCAAGTTAACAAACTCCAATACAATAAAACTAGATAACTGGAAAACAACTAGCTAGACAGTCGGCTCATCATCCTCTGGTTCTGTCCTCCAAGGGGACTTGGCAACACCATAGGATACAATACCGGGTCATAGTAGCTATTGTACAATAGCTCAGCATCCTTAATATCACCTAAAAATGTTGGTCTCCAGTCAGGAGGGAGCAAAGTACAATTATGAAAATCTAACAATTCAACTAATAATTAGAAATTTGTAATTTAAACAGTTTCAAATACTTGAACAATATTTTCAACAATTTTCCACAATTGAAAACAATGTGATTTGAGTATGTAATGCTTATGACCGGCTTGGGTTGCACAATAGTATCCTAATGATACGATACGGCTTATCCCCGTGTGTAATAGGGGTAAGCTCGCACAATCAATATACAATATGAGGGATATTGGTCATAATACACTACACTACTCCCCCAATCCCACAATCAATAACAATCAATACTCTAGGAGAGAGTTCCGTGTAGCAATGTGGTTTAATCTTACAATATTACAATTAATAATTAAATTAAAAATAAACATAACCGTACTTGTCTTTGTTTATGACTGGGTTTGAAGAGTCAGTTCCGGGAAAGAAAATCAGACTCGTCCTCGAAATCCTACATTGAGAATCCGACTTAGAATAAATGAGGAAACCATATCTAGGTGTGCTAGTTACAATCTCTAAAATTTGATCCTAGTCAAATTTTATGTTGTTATAAACGAAACACGTTTATCAATGCGATTCAAAGTATTAATTTAACGAGGGAAAAGTCAAGTTAACATTTTTATTAGAAAACTTCGCATTTTTCAATTATTTGGCAAAACTTTATATTTTGTAATATATATTATATATAATTAGTTATTTTTCTTTTAATGAGAAAACAAAATTGTCTAAGTTACAAACTTGAAATCTTATTATTTTATTTAATGTGAGAAAACTCTTATTAATTTTCAATAAAAGATAAATATTTAGTTTACTATTTATGTTTACCTAAAAAACAACAATCCAGAAAAGAAAAGGAAAAACTAAACTACTTATTACAGGTCCACAGGAAAATAGAAAAGAAAACTTGGACTTATGTCCTTACAAATATTTTTTTTACATAAATTAGTTTAATTTAAAGGCGAGCTCTGAATACCGCGAATGGTCCAACAGTAGGCCGAACCCTGCACCAAAATACTAACAGCAGTAACCCATTCTATAATAATAATAAATTAAAGATAATTATAAAATGCGGCTAAGACTTGGTCATTCGAAAACTCATGTTTTAACTAATTCCTTAACGTCCGATTTGGCCGGTTTCGTTTGCATTTAGTTAGGGCCATGGCCAATATGGTCGTCGCCCGAAAAGATACAAAATTCATTCTAAAACCAACACTCCAAGATGTAATTTGTTTTGCAAAGATCGGGCTTTGAAGATAGTTTTTAAGATATACATTTTCAAAATTTGGGCAGCACTTCCTCTATAATTGGGACAACCAATCCTGCGAAAATGCAACACCCACAATATTCCAAACCACAAAATATTCTCAACCAGAAATTCCAATTTATCCAACCCAAGAGTAGTTTTATATTCCAAAAATCATAATCACAGAAAAAACTTCCCAAAATATAGAATTCGAAAAACCAGAAAAAACCACAGAACCAATCTAAGGTGAATGGTCACAGAACCATTTTCCGAACTTATCTCGGAAATTCGAATAACCACAGAAATCACAAAGCCAATTCAAATCTGCAGAATCATTCCGAAAAGGAAGTTCGAAAAATGAATCCACGAATCGATCTGATTCTAATAGCGGGATCGGGGACCACGTCATCATCGACACCAATGGGAGGGACACAGAAACACTGAAGATACCTGGCGTGCTCGGCTAGACCTCTCAGATGAGTATAGAAGGAAGAAAAGACAAATCCTGCGGTCTCGAAAAATCTAGAACAGCGCTGGAAACCACAATGAACGCTGGACAGCGAGTCAGGGAGCCGACGGACGTGGGAAGCGAGGACAGCGGGTCTGCGACCAGGAACGGCCCGGAAAACGGGACATCAGGCCAGAGAGGGTCCACGAGGAGGTAGAAAGGCTAGGGCACGGCGGTGGCTGCGGGTCCGGCCGGTCGCGGAGGGGCCGGAGGGCCAGTCGAGGGATCTGACCTCTGGGAGGCCGCGCCGGTCGAGGGCGGTCAGATCCGGCCGACCAGAGGGCTCGGGGGGGCGGACGCTGTTGAGTGGAGGGGAGCGGCCTGCGGGAAGGTGGAGGGCGAGGGCTCCGATGGTCGGGCTGCCGCGGAGGCGGGCGCGGGGGCCGCTGGAGATGACGCGCGGGTCGGAGTCGCACGGGAGTCGGCCGGGAGACCGGCGGCCTGGTTCGCCGAAAAGCTCGGGTTGAGATGCCGAGAGAGACTCTGACAAAGCTAGGGCTTGAGGAGTGGATTTTGGTGATGATGATGAAGGGGTTGTAGAGGGTTTTAAATAGGGAATTTGGGGGTTATGGGAGAGGGAAGGAGGAGTCGCGGGTGGCTCGGTTTGAAAACAGAAGGTCGACTGCGGCCAGGAACGGAAAAAAGAAGAAATATTTTGGCTGTGAGAGAGAAAGTTTTAATGAGAGTTAAGGAAAAAGAAAAAGAATTCTTTTCTTTAAATAAGAGAATAGAATTTTATAAATATATATAAGGGACTTTAAAGATTGGTTTCTCAAAAAAATTGAACTTGGGTTCGAGACGGGTTCGGGACGGATCAGGCCAGTCAATCAAAAATCAAAGTTTAATTTTTTTAAATATAATTTTCTTAACTAACTAATAGTAATATCAATACTAATAATAATAATAATAATATCAATCTAATCTTAACTAAAATACACTAATGAAAAACCAAAATCCAATATCCACCAAAAATGCAGTAAAATCTAATATTATAGATAAATTCGAAATTGCGGGTTTCACAACCTTCCTTCCTTAGAAAATTTCGTCCTCGAAATTTAAGGATACTGTTAGGGGATGATCAAACCTTTACAATTTACCTTGATTATCTATTAATAATGTTGGCAATCCCTAGGTCAGCTACAAAAGAACTATCTAGTCAATTCATGCAACAACATTCTTCCCTCCTTAGAAATACGGCCGTTGTCCACAATTTAATGTTTGCTTCCATTTCTGAATTGTTAATCACCGAAATAATCGTGCAAAATTTCAGCTCTTATTTCCAAATCATAAATCGGAAAAATACTTGTGCAAAAATAAGTCACTTAAACCCACATAATTATTCTCCAACAATTTGTACCCTCTTATGACCTTACCGATCAATTTAATATTACCAAGAATCCAGTTTCGTATTGCGTCGCTATATGCGCTCCAAAATAATCTTGATACATTCCACTTGGTGTCATGCCTTTAACTTAATATCAAGCATTAGTAACCCTTTTATCACCTATCAATGAATTTATAGTCCCATATTTTGTCTTTATAATCAATTTGTTGCAACAACTCATTCAATAATGGGTTACAAACTCTTTCCTCAAATATGTCACTTAAAACTTTTCGTTATGTCACCGTTTAGAGTCGTATAATTGCGATTTTCTTCCACTTGTTGTCAAAAGTTTGTCAAACCAAATTTGTCATCCAACAACAAAGATTAATATATAAGTTCCCTCCAATCATGTCCGAACTTTACATTCATTGATCAAGATTTCTTTCAATATTCGTATTTTATCCAAATATTAATTGTAATCCAACTTCTCATAAATACTGATCCCGTAATGAAATTCTATAGACTATTTAAATACTACTAGCTACACCAATAATGGTAATAAAATAGGGTCTTATTCTAACAGAAAGTCATGGGACGAAAGATATCATCAACTGTTGGTTATATCTCAAAAATGGTATCTCAGTTATGAAACAGTCATCAATTTTACAATCATTAGCCTTTTTGTTTTTTTTCATCATCAATTTTTTTGATTCTTGCACCACTTCTCGCTCGAGTGGTAATTCTCAAAATATCATGATTTAACTTCGTTATACAAACTACTCTATGTTCACCAACTCACTTATTCATGATCCTACACATCCTGTCTTCCTATCTTTATCAATATTCCATCTCTATGATCCTAACAGTGCTGCAAAGTCTAAGAATTTTAAAAGACACACTAAGGAATGGTTAAATTGTCATGTCAAGCAAAGTCATGTATAGTCACGAATACAAAATAGTGTTACTGAAAATTGGGTATCTTAAAGAAAATAATGTTCTAGAAAATCAACCCAATATTCTTCCAAAATTAAACTGGTCGTGAATGATATTCTTATGCAACTATCTAATCCATCATCAATCTTGTATTCCTTTAGACTTCCATTTTCGCCATCATGTACATTTTGACATCTCCTGATTTAAATGTTTGATTCAAAATCCTTGACCAAATGGAAGTTTGGTTATTCCATCTTAAGCTTCTAATTTTGTTGTTATCACTTAGCCAATAAAATTTTCTCAGGAGTAGTTTATTGCATCCCTTAATCCTTCGATCTCTTATTTATAACATCTGGGTCTTTCGATTTGTATTTTCAATCCTTAATTGAGTAGTCCTCAAGTTTCAAATATTTTGTTTCACCCATCGATGATACGTTTCAATTCATCGTACATTTTTTTATAATACTTACAATCTTATTTATAAAACTCAAACACCATGATTCATCTCCTCATCATCAATCGTTGTCTTCAATTAAATTGTACCTCGAGTTTTCTTGTGCCGCCCACCATGTGTAGATTTTTTTTATATTCACTGTGTCATTCCTTTAAAGTACACCCTATTTATTTCTTTTCCCACGACCTCGAATTTACCAAGTAATTTTGATTTTTTTCAACCTCTAAGTCACATAATTAATTAATCGTTACTGCATCCTTGCCTTTTCCATAAATGATTTCGATCCCTAAATATCCATATATCTTTTAGCCTTACACTCTGTAATATATTTTCTCGATAAGTCGCTTGTCCTATCACTGTAACTCATTCAGATTAGAATTTCACTCCTCATGTCATTATCACCTCGAGCACTAACATGTATCTAGGATTTACCAGAATTTCATTCTTTTCAAATCTTAACACCAATATTCTTTGATAAGTACGCCATATATTCTCATTAAGATTAGAATCTTCTAAGTTTTTAGAAATCGTATTGTAAGGGAAACATGACTTTGTGAAAGGCACTGCCAAAAAAAGAGTGTAATCAAGGGTCGATTCATATCGAGAAGATTCAGCAAATTCTTATGAATTCAAAAGATATCTTATTACAACTCTACAGGGTATCATCTAGTAATAATCAACAAAAATAAAGTTAGGTACTAGCTCTCATGGTCCTGGTTTTTCGAGCAGTCTCCTTCTGTCCTAACTTCTACTACGATTCTCTTGCCATGTTTTCTTGCGTCGTGCACAGAAGACAATGTCTGCTAGTGCTGACTAATGGGCCTAGGTCGGGTTTCCTCGGGTCACTCTCTGAAAAGTTCAGGAGGCAAGCACAAGCAAGGTAACCTATCATTCTATAACAAACAAAAATATTTACTTATAGTATATAATTGGACCTATGTTGTGACAAATTAATGTTCTAGTGTTCTAATTGTTTCTAGATATGATACCTAAGTTGTTGTTTTGACCTGCATGGGCCACCACTAAAAATATGTCATGACCCGATCCTAAATTATTGGGTCGAACCGGATCATGCCCAGCCTGTACCGTTGTGAGACGGCGACAGTACGCTATTCTATATGCAGGTATTCACAACAACATCTATACGTTTGCCACAACTCGAATATACGAAATTTTAAAAAATTTATTCAACAATTGAAAAGTACAACTAGAAATGAAAGAACTGAAATAAAGTACTGAATTCAAATTAACAAACTCCAATACAATAAAACTAGATAACTGGAAAATAACTAGCTAGACAGTCGGCTCATCATCCTCTGGTTCTGCGTCCTCCAAGGGGACTCTGGCACACCACAGGATACAATACCGGGTCGTAGCTATTGTACAATAGCTCAGCATCCTCAATGTCACCTAAAAATGTTGGTCTCCAGTCAGGAGGGAGCAAAGTACAATTATGAAAATCTAACAATTCAACTAATAATTAGAAATTTGCAATTTAAACAGTTTGAAATACTTGAACAATATTTTTTAGCAATTTTCCACAATTGAAAACAATGTGATTTGAGTATGTAATGCTTATGACCGGCTTGGGTTGTACAATAGTATCCTAGTGATACGATACGGCTTATCCCCGTATGTAAGAGGGGTAAGCTCGCACAATCAATATGCAATATGAGGGGTATTTGTCATAATACACTACACTCCCCCAATCCCACAATCAATAACAATCAATACTCTAGGAGAGAGTTCGTGTAGCAATGTGGTTTAATATTGGAATATTACAATTAATAATTAAATTGAAAAAAACATAACCGTACTTGCCTTTCTTTATGACTGGATTTGAAGAGTCAATTACGGGAAAGAAAATCAGACTCGTCCTCGAAATCCTACAATGAGAATCCCGACTTAGCATAAATGAGGAAACCATATCTAGGTGTGCTAGTTACAATCTCTAAAATTTGATCCTAGTCAAATTTTATGTTGTTATAAACAAAACACGTTTATCGATGCGATTCAAAGTTATTAATTTAACGAGAGAAAAGTAAAGTTAACATTTTTATTGGAAAACTTCACATTTTTCAATTATTTGGCAAAACTTTGTATTTTGTAATATATATATAAAATTAGTTATTTTTATTTTAATAAGAAAACATGAAATTGTCTAAGTTACAAACTTGAAATCTTATTATTTTATTTATTGTGAGAAAACTCTTATTAATTTTCTATAAAAGATAAATATTCAGTTTACTATTTATGCGTTTACCTACAAAACAACAATCCAGAAAGAAAAGGAAAAACTAAACTACTTATTACAGGTCCACAGGAAAATAGAAAAGAAACTTGGACTTATGTCCTTACAAATATTTTTTTTACATAAATTAATTTAATTTAAAGGCGAGCTCTGAATACCGCGAATGGTCCAACAGTAGGCCGAAGCCCTGTACCAAAATACTAATAGTAGTAACCCATTCTAAAATAATAATAAATTAAAGATAATTATAAAATGCATCTCAGACTTGGTCATTCAAAAACTCATGTTTTAACTAATGCCTCAACGTCCGATTTGGCCGGTTTCGTTTGCATTTAGTTAGGGCCCATGGACCAATATGGTCGTCGCCCGAAAAGATACAAAAGTCCATTCTAAAACCAATACTCCAAGATGTAATTTGTTTTGCAAAGATCGGGCTTTGAAGATAGTTTTTAAGATATATATTTTCGAAAATTTGGGCAGCACTTCCTCTATAATTGGGACAACCTAATCCTGGGAAAATGCCAACACCCACAATATTCCAAACCACAAAATATTCCCAACCAGAAATTCCAATTTATCCAACCCAAGAGTAGTTTTATATTCCAAAAATCATAATCACCGGAAAAACTTCCCGAAATATAGATGAAAACCGGAAAAAAACCACAGAACCAATCTAAGGAGAATGGTCACAGAAATCACAAAGTCAATTCAAGTCTACAGAATCATTCCGAAAAGGAAGTTTGAAAAATTCGAATCCACGAATCGATTCGATTCCCATAGCGGGATCGGGGACCACGTCATCATCGACACCAATGGGAGGGACACAGAAATACTGAAGATACCTGGAGTGCTCGGCTAGAGCTCTCAGATGGGTTATAGAAGGAAGAAAAGACAAATCTCGCGATCTCGGAAAAATCCAGAACAGCGCTGGAAACTAGAATGAACGCTGGACCGCGAGTCAGGGAGCCGACGGACCGCGGGAAGCAGAGACAACGGGTCTGTGACCAGGAACGGCCCGGACAACGGGACATCAGGCCGGAGAGGATCCGCGAGGAGGTGGGACGGCTAGGGCACGGCCGGTGGCTACGGGTCCGGCCGGTCGCGGAGGGGCCGGAGGGCCAGTCAGAGGGATCTGACCTCTGGGAGGCCGCGCCGGTCGAGGGCGATCGGATCCAGCCGACCAGAGGGCTCGGGGCCGGGTGGATCGCGGCTGAGCGGAGGGGAGCGGCCTGCAAAAAGGTGGAGGGCGAGGGCTCCGACGGTCGGGCAGGCCGCGGAGGCGGGCGCGGGGGCCGTTGGAGATGGCGCGCGGGTCGAAGGCACACGGGAGTCGGCCGGAAGACCGACGGCCTAGGTTCACCGAAAAAGCTCGGGTCGAGATACCGAGAGAGACTCTAACAAAGCTAGGGCTTGAGGAGTGGATTTTGGTGATGATGATGAAGGGGTTGAAGAGGGTTTTAAATAGGGGAATTTAGGGATTATGGGAGAGGGCAGGAGGCGTCGCTGGTGGCTCGGTTTCGAAAACAGAAGGTCGGCTGCAGCCAGGAACGGAAAAGAGAAGAAATGTTTTGGCTGGTAAGAGAGAGAGGTTTAAAGAGAGTTAAGGAAAAAGAAAAGAATTCCTTTCTTTAAATAAGAGAATAGAATTTTATAAATATATATATATAAGGGACTTTAAAGATTGGTTTCTGAAAAAAACTGAACTTGGGTTCGAGACGGGTTCGGGACGGGTCAGGCCAGTCAATCAAAAATCAAAGTTTAAATTTTTAAAAATATAATTTTCTTAACTAACTAATAATAATAATATCAATATTAATAATAATAATAATATCAATCTAATCTTAACTAAAATACACTAATGAAAAACCAAAATCCAATACCCACCAAAAATGTAGTAAAATCCAATATTATAGATAAATTTCGAAATTACGAGTTTCACAAAGAGAATGAGGCAGCTTCAGATATGATTACAGGTTCTGTCCTTTTACATTCATTTTCTGCCATTGTATTGTTTGATTCTGGAGCCATACATAGCTTTGTATCATATGAGTTTCTGTATAGACACGGCTTCACACCTAAGCCCACTAGGAGAAACTGTCGGATTATGACAAGAGGAGGGGTAGTACCAGTTAGTGAGATGGTTGATAGCTGGAAGGGAGCTTAGGGCTCGATTCTTAGTGATGTTATTGCCCGAATTTGATATAGTCCTCGGCATCGACTGGATGAGTGAGCAGTTTGCTGTAATAGACTGCCATAAAGGAAAGGTAATTTTTAGCCCGCCTGTAGTTCTACCGTTCGATATCAGCAGACGGATTGCAGAAAGACCAGAGGGAGTCTACTTCGGAGCAGTTGCAGAAAACCAGGAGTTGCTGCACCCGCTGATTGTAGAGTTTCTCGACGTCTTCCCCGAGGAGTTGCCAGGATTGTCGCCATATCGAGATGTGGAGTTCGGCATCGACTTAGTACCCGGATTAGCACCGAAGTCCCAGTATTGCTCCAAGATCAACCCGAAGGAAGCTGTAGAGTTGAAGGCCCAGATAGATGTGTTGGAAGGCAAGGGTTTTATTCGTTCCAATGCTTCACCCTGGGGAGCACTGGTACTCTTCGTACCGAAGAAGGATGGAACTATTAGAATGTGCATTGATTATCGTACACTCAATAACATTACCATCAAGAATAAATACTCGTTACCGCAGATAGATGAGTTGTTTGATCAGCTGAGTAGGGCAAAAGTTTTTTCGAAGATTGACCTTCGATGGGAATATCATCAGATGAAGGTTCGGGAGCGGGATATTCTGAAGACAACTTTCAATAACCGCTATGGCCAGTACGAATTCATGGTGATGTCGTTCGGACTCACCAATACTCCAGCAGTGTTTATGAACTTGATGAATAAGGTTTTTCACAAGTATTTGGACAAGTTTGTCGTAGTCTTCATTGACGACATCCTGATCTATTCAAAGACTGAGGAAGAGCATGTGGAGCATCTGCGTATTATTTTAGAGATTCTGCAAAAGGAGAAGCTATATGGGAAGCTCTCGAAGTGTGAGTTCTTCTTGGACAGAGTAGAGTTTTTTTGGGTATGTAGTGACTGGAGAGGGGATTTCTGTAGATCCCAAGAAGATTGAAGCGGTAGAAGCATTGGCACCTCCCAAGTCGGTATCTGAGATTCGTAGTTTTTTGGGACTAGCAGGTTACTACCGAAAGTTTGTGAAATATTTTGCCAAGATATCCGAGCCAATGACGAAGCTTACGCGGAAGGGCGAGGAGTTCATCTGGAGCGACGCCTGCCAGTCAGCATTTGAAGAATTAAAGAGAAGACTCACTACAGCGCTAGTTCTGGCATTGCCATCTGGATCGGAAGGGTTCGTCATCTACAGCGATGCATCAGGGAAGGAATTAGGATGTGTGCTTGAGCAGAACAAAAAGGTCATTGCTTATGCTTCTAGACAGTTGAGGCCTCATGAGAAGAATTATCCTACTCATGACATGGAGCTTGCAGCAGTCATTTTTGTCTTGAAACTGTGGAAGCACTATTTGTATGGAGAGAGAGTGGATATCTTCACGTACCATAAAAACCTGAAGTATGTTTTCACTTAGAAGGAACTGAACATGAGGCAGCGAAGATGGCTGGAACTCATGAAGGATTTCGACATCAATCTGCAATACCATCCTCGGAAGGCGAATGTGGTAGCAGATGCTCTTAGTCGATATCCTGTTGCTATGTTCCTCACTATAGACCGGCATCTTCTAGAGGATCTTGAGAGTCTTGGGATCGAGATTGTCCTTCCGGGAGTTCAAGGGCAGCCGATGCACATGCAGATACAGTCAGGACTGTTAGAGAAGATCAAGGAGGCCCAGTTTTTAGATGAGGGACTCCGATGTCTCAAAGGTAAGGCAGAGGCAGGATTGCTTGAAGACTTCACTATTGCAAAAGATGGATCCCTGAGGCATGGAAACCAGTTGTGTGTGCCCAAGGATTTGTGGGAGGAGGTTATACAGAAGGCTAACCAATTGCAGTATTCTATTCATCCTGGATCTACCAAGATGTATAAGGATCTGCGGGAGTATATATAGTGGTATGGGATAAAATGAGAAGTTGCCAGATTCGTTTCTAGATGCCTTATATGTCAGCAAGTCAAAGCAGAGCGCCAGAGACCAGCAGGATTACTCCAGACTTTACCTATTCCTGAATGGAAGTAGGAACACATAACCATGGACTTCGTCTCTAGTTTACCGCGTACGCCTGTTGGCAAGGATGCTATTTGGGTTATCGTGGACAGATTGACAAAATTTGCTCACTTTATTCCGTTCAAGGTAGTGATGTCGACCGAGAAGCTTGTAGACCTATACATGCGACAGATCGTACGGATTTACGGAGTGCCAGTGAGTATCATTTCAGATAGGGACAGTCATTTCATATCATACTTTTGGAGGAGTCTACAGTTGAGCTTGGGTTCACAGTTGAAGTTTAGCACCGCCTATCATCCACAGATAGATGGAAAGTCCGAGAGGACCTTTCTGACATTGAAAGACATGCTGCAGGTTTGTGCACTCGACTTCGGAGGTTTGTGGGAGGATCACTTGCATCTTGTGGAGTTTACCAATAACAATAATTATCCGCTAGCATCGAGATGACACCGTTCGAGGCACTATATGAATAGAGATATCGCATACCTCTATCTTGGGATGACGTTGGCGAGAGGACATTGCTTGGGCCAAAGATGATGGTAGATTCAGCCGAAAAAATCAGACTGATCAGAAAGCGTCTCAGAGTTGCACAAGATCGACAAAAGCACTGGGCGTACAGCAGCAGACGACCGCTGGAGTTTGCAGTTAGAGATAGAGTGTTCCTGAATATCTCGCCGACCAGAGGCAACATTCGTTTTGGCAGAGGTAGGAAGTTCGGTCCCAGATTCATCGGGCCTATCGATGTGACGGCGTAGATTGGCGAGGTGGCATATCGACTAGTACTTCCTGCTAGCCTGGATGGGGTACACGACGTCTTTCACGTGTCTCAGCTTTGCTGCTACATTTCATATCAGAGTTATATGGTGGACTACTCAGAGCTAGAGGTGGGTCCAAGCTTGACCTATGAGGAGCAACCAGTGGAGATCCTTGATCGGAGGGAGAAGCAATTACGAAATCAGACTATACCGCTTGTCCGAGTCAAGTGGAGACATCACTCTCCTGTAGAGTCCACATAAAAGCGTGAGGACGAGATGCAGGAGCGTTACCCCAGTTTATTTGCTTGATTATACTTTTGTGTTTTGAGATTTCCCATTTCAATAAATATTTAGTGGGTTTTGAGAAAATCATTTTGATTTTGATTTAATAAACATGATTAGCATTTCTTCAAATTTTGGGGACAAAATTTATTGAGGGGGAAAGATTTGTAACCCCACCTTCTCGAATCCGTAAATTTTTTAATAAATTTTAAGTCTCTATATGGTATGGTAATCATTAGAAAGATTTAGAACTTTTATAATTTCTAATTTAGGTTAACTATTATATTTTTGGGCTGTGGGCTCATCATGGCCCAAACCCTTTCTAAGCCTTAAAGCCTTGAGGTTAGAGAGACCTCCTTCTTGCTTCGAATGCATCTTTTCAGCTAGGGAAGTGAGAAATCAATTCAATTTCAAATTGAATTTCGGTTGTAACCGTCGCCTAGTGGAGAGTGACCCCAATTCTTCCCGCCCAATTCTTTCTCTCTCTCCAAGTATCAATCCCCTCTCCAACTTTATATAATCTAGAGTTTTCCTTCAATTAATCCATCACAGTCATTTACAAGGAAGTGCTGCCAATTTCTCCTTGCTTTTTTCTTCTTCTCAATGAAATTTTTGGCTGGCCATGGTGAATCTCCTCCTTAGCTCAGCAAGCAATGCAGGCAGCCATCAGTTGGTGGAGACAGTGTAAAGAAACCTTTCCCTTGATTTGATTCCTCGATCGAGACCATTATTAGAGATTGAGGTGAGTATTGCTATCAACTCCTGGATTTGATCGATTTCCTTGGTTTATGATCAGATCTCCATCTGAACTAATTGACTGATTCGATCGATTTTCTTCAAATTGTTCAGATATGAGGATTTCAAGACCAAGTGAATATTTCGATCGGTTGATTTCTGAATGGCAAAGAACGAGGTGAGTTTTTCAGAAACTCGTTGTCGTGATCTGATCATCCATTGATTTATTTTCATTTTAATTTGCAGATCATAACTGCTTCATTCATTTGGTAAACTTTGATCGTCTCTTCGAGCGCAATACTTCTTTTATTGTAAGTTCATCTCGGGTTAACCATTTTGATTTCGAACATTCCTAAGGATTGAAGTGGATCGGTTCGATAGTGAAGATTTGTATTGATCAATAAAATTATGGCAAGGTATTGCTCAATCGAGAATAAGTTGTGAGATCTGATCATTGAGTTGAAGACAGAGGAGTTTTGAGTTTTGAAAGCTTTTTGAATCAGATATATTGACAAGAAGATTGTGTCCAGATTCGTGTGATCCACGGAATCAAATTCGAACAGGTAAATTCTATCACCTTGTAACAGCTAATGTTATGAATATAGTTTTAATCAGTAGTGTTGTTTGTATCTAGAGAATTGGTATACAAATGACTGCTTGATCTTTCTAAGTTATTTTAAACTTTGATTTTCTGTTAAGCTTTGATTCTAATTCTCTGAACATGACTACCTTGAGAAGAGTATTACTGAGGATAGACTCCTCATATTTCCGTTTTTAAGCTTTCGATTGCATCTTCACAAGTTTATTTTTCCTGTAGCCTACTTTAGGATTTATCCTATGTTTCAAATAAATTGTGAATTCTCAAGTTGGATTATGAGTTTATTTGCATTTTGGTTCAATTTGTGGAGAGGTGTTGTATGTTCATTTGTTGAATGATCGAACAGAGTAATTGAACCATTGGACGAGTAACGACTCGAGCATATTGACATAGGACACAAGATATCCTGAGATTCATCTCTCGAGAGAGATTTGGTTCGGGTAAGTTCCCTGTACACTGAACATTTACAACAGATTTTTAGAAGTTGTATTTCTAAATCTAGTCTAGAGTGATGATCTAGTGTAGAACTGTGGTTGTTGGAGGTTGGATTCTAGGATCCAATTTAGCCAATGATATACCAGTTTTGTTGTCGACTGTTGGTATCAGATATTGATGAAACTGATACCTAAATCAGACCTGATATAGAACTGATGATCAGTTATCTACAGGCTCCATGTCAATTCTTTTAAACTCTAAAACTTTTAGGTAATCACTTGTGAGAAACTATAATGATACTTTTCATATTTTGACAAGTAGAGTAGCAACTATATCTAACTAATGTTGGGAGTATGGTTGTACTTTAATCGAGGGGATGCAGTGATAGATTTTTATACTTAATATTCAGGGCTGTGATACATTTTCACATGATCTACCTAATATCTGTAGTCCACTTGGACTGAGTATCTAGACTGTGATTCAAGGTATCTTAAACTCTGAATCTTATTTACTGATGGGTTGATACTATATGTTTAGTAAGGGCTCAGCTCAATTGTTAATTATTTTAGGTTTTCTATGTCTCGAATAAAAAGGGGATTCTCAGGTTCGATACCAAAGAGTATCTAAAATCTAGAAGTTTAATTTTATCTAGGGATATGGTGAACTATAGGATGATTTTGATATTAAAGTGAAGGCTTAGTTTGGTTCTGTTTCCTGCCTATATATTAGGAAAAGAGTGGTACTTGAGTGGTGATAACAAGTGTTATTTCCTTTTTCTGAAAGTGTATCTCAGAGTATGGTTGCAGGAAGGTTAACCCATTATGGTTGTTACTATTACTCTAACAGGTACAAGATGTAACCTGTAGACCTTATGTCTCAGGGTTACTTGAACAACATGATAGTGGTATCTTGGATAATATGTTAAAGACAAGGTTTAAGTTCTAATTAGAGTGTGGTTTACCATGTAGTTCCTTATCCTAAAAACAGTCTTTTATTGACAAAGTGAGTTCTCGATGTTTTACCAAGCTGGACTTTGATTGATGCTAGGGTCTGTCCTAAATAAATACTTTCGGTAATTCATCCCAAAAGGGGAATCTGTCACTTTGAGTATGACTTTGTACTCGTAGTATAGGCATTCTTACTTATAGGTTGCAAGTGCTGTTTTAAGTGGTATTAGTGAGCATTACTTAAATAGTATAATTATGGTTATAAATGAACTTTTGAAGAGTCTAATTGTTAAAAAGATATTGATTAGAGAAACTAAACAAACTAAGTGTAATGGGCATGATTAGAATTAACATGATAACTAGTTCAAACTTATCTAGATTTTAACCAATTTGAAAATCATTTAACAGGAGGACATCCAGCTCCATTGTTTACCGTACTTTCTCGGAGCAAGGCAAGTACTTTCTATGGTCTTGTGCATTTACATATCTTGTACTTCTCTTGATGACACGATGAGACACGATATCTTGTACTCTGGTACTCTCATGTTTTGTGCATACTTATAGTCGGGGAGGGGAAATATTAGCTATGTGACCAAACCCAGGTTCTGATATTCATGTACATACTTAGGCCTTGTACCGTGCACGCGGGTCCTAAGCCGTACCGATATGCATGTACTCCTGTACTTATTCCTGTACTCACGCCAGTCGGTCACATAGGCTAGTTGTATTTCAAACATTGTGCACATGTCATGTCTTGTACTTTAGGTTATGGTTTACATTCTTGTACTATATTTCCTGTACTTATTCATGTACTTACATTTCTGTACTTTCATGTTCTTTCTGTAATTGATATTTCATGTTCTCATGTACCCATTTTTCATATCATGATGTTCTTGTTCATTACCTAGAACTGTACTTTGCTCCACTCCTGATTGGATATGTTGCAGGTGAGATGGAGGCGATGTGTGACACATACTATGGCCGTGAGCCTGTTGACGTAGCAGAACCAGCTGGAGTTGCTCTGGACTTAGAGGCCGAGGAGGCCTAGTACCTTACCTTTAGCAGTTTATATTCTATTATAATTGAGATTGTCAGACTTTTCTTTTTTTAGCTGGATGTTGTAATAACTCTTAGACATACTTGGATTTCTGGGATCGTTTTATAGATGTTGTGATTGTAGTACTATTTCATATTTTGACTTGTTAGTTTTCCCTAGCTTGGTACAACTTACTTCGTCGTGTCTACCGACGAAGGCTGGGCATGTCGACTCGTATTCGATTATTCGAGAGTGGGTCGTGACATTGTTATTTCATTTAGTCCCAAAATTTTTTTCTTTCCATCTTCCTCACTTTTTGTATTTTTCTCTTGTTATATATACAATGTTTTCTTGTTTCAACTATTATTTATTCTGAAATACATAGAATAGTTGTCTTATTTCATTTGTATTACTGGAGAAAGATGTTGACTCATATGGAAGATGTAGAAGAGGTAGATGATTGGATGCCAGCTTCGAATGAAACTTCATTCCACGTATGATGTGCAGGTTTGAAGAACATCCGTCGAAGATTTTAGCTCATCTTGTTTGATCAATTCTAAGCTTTGTTTATTCTAGCTTGAACAAATCAATATATCTCGGCGTCTAGAAAATACAGAAGAATCTTCCGCTTTCAAGAAGGCATCTTCATCTGAATAATTAATATTGAGGAGGGGTTGACAATGAATCATTTGATGAGGATGAAAAGCTGAAGAAAGTTGGAAAAACAATCGGCAAATTTTCGATAAACTCCCTCTAGAAGAACCTGACCTTAGCAGTTCTTCAAAAAGTATGCGAGGAATTTAGTACCGGTCACACTTTTGAAAAGTATAACAAGAAGTTCAACCTCAAAGTCTAGAGAGTGGAATAGTAGTTGTTCGAGTTTTTACAATTATATTTTTGTGGATGGTGAACCTGACGAGTAAGTAATATGAGTTTTCATTTCATTTCAACAGTTTATTTATTTTATTTTTCCTAATCTTTCAGTTTCTTTTCTGAGTGAAATAATATCATCTTGCAACAAGCTTTATTTGACTCGGGCTGAGATGAAGTCCAATTCTCCAGGAAGGAGAATTAAGATGGGGTATATAGATAGTATATTTTTCTTAGATGTCATCTATGTTTACTTCGATTCCATCGCTGCTTTTTTAATGAGATACGCAGATTGTTAGCACGGTATTGATGCCATCAATGTTTACTACGATACAATCGTTATTTTTAATAAGAAATACTCTGATTGTAAGCATGGTCTCTGCTCTTCTCACCGCGGAGGAACGGAGAAGAACTGTCAATAAAGCTAATGTATGGTATTTACCAGTAAAGTTAACGTGAGTGAGCATCTTATTCTTTAATGATTATGCATTAACAATTTTGTCTCCTTTGTTTGTCGTTCGTAATATATTAATTGATGTGTATGTAGAGAGCAACGTTACCTCCATCTAACAAACCTCTTCATGAAAAATGGAAGAAGTGCAAATATTTCGAGGATTCTATGGGATCTTTAAGCATTTGTAATGAGGTATTAACTTATTTCTGTTTAAAATTAAAATTCTAATTTACTAAAATTGCTTAGTTTGTTTTACCTAATTAAACCTGATTCAGATATATATACCCATGCTTATGTCTTATTGACCTAAATTGGATCGCAGTCAACCAAATCTTGATAATTAACAAATCGATATTTGACATGATCCAACTGGACACATAAATTGTCATCGAAGCTACAAATAAGACGACTAACTCATATCAAGTCAGACAATCATCATCAACGACTGCTCGACTAATACTGGAACTTGTCATCGAAGTCTATATTTTTATATTTTATTTGAGTCTAGGCTATTGTACGTTGAGTCGCACTGAGTACCTCAACCATAGACTAGATAACCAAAAAGCCCCAGAAACAAAAAGCCAAACTGCCAAAGCCCATTTAGCCCATTGTGCATTCTGTCTCCTAGGAGGCAGAGTTCGCGCCGAACTCTGCCCCCATACAGAGTTTAGGCCAAACTCTGTCTCCTAATTTTAGGAGGTAATTTTTAGGATTGCTCATTGCATGTTGTCCAACGGCCATAATTTTTGAATTTTGGACAGAGTTCTGGCCGAACTCTGCCTCCCAGGACTAGTATATATAGGCACCCTTTTCCCCATTTTAATTCATCCAATCTTCTCATCTCTTCACTCTTATAGCCTATACATCCCAAAGGGCCATACTCTTCTCATCTACTAGCCACAAAACTTTCTAAGCCTACAAGGTGCTCGGTGCGAGTCAATTAGAAGTTTTGTGCAAGAGTCTTCAAGAAGCCACTTGGAAAATTCCAAGTTTTGCCTCACGATCTTTTTAAGAAGTTGGCGTTCTCTTCTGTGTAAAGGCACGTGGTTGTAAAGCTATTTCACAAATAAAGGATTTTAATCCTGAGCTAGAGTTCTCAGGCCTGGACTGGTCCTCCATGAGAAAACCAGGTTAAAAATTATTGTGTCTGCGTATGCTTTCTGATCTCTATTTAAATTCCGCAATTATACTCTGATTAATTATTTATTATTTGGGATTGAATAGAGGTGATTTTTTAATTGTTCATTATTGTCACAAGTACTCTATTCACCCCCCCAGTAGAGTTTCCTATACGTTCTTCAATTGGTATCAGAGCCCTGTTCTCTTGATACATTATTTAAATACTTGAGCGATCCATGGAAACTACACAACCCATCCTAGCAACTATGGTGAGGGTCAATCACAAATGGGCCACCCCTATTTGATGGACCAACTACACATATTGGTAGACTAGAATGAATTTTTATCTTAGTCTCTAGAGTTTGACCTGTGGACTGTAGTCACTGATGGCTACAAGAAACCTCCAAGAATAACTGTCGAGGGAAGTCTCGTCGAGAAACCCCACGACAAGTATACTGAGCAGGAGAAGAGCAAGTCTAGACGTTAAGGCTATTAATGCTCTTTTCTGTGTCATAGACAGGACTGAATTCAACAGGGTCTCCACATGCACCACCTCGCATGAAGTATGGAAGCTTCTGGAGGTGACTCATGAAGGGACCACGCAAGTCAAAGAATCAAAAGTCAGCCGTCTGACATAGGAGTATGAGGCTTTCAAGATGAAGCCTAGAGAGACGATCACTCAAATGTTCACCAGATTCCTCGACATCGTCAATCCACTATCTTCTCTTGGAAAAGATTATTCTAACCATGAGAAAATACGCAAAGTGCTACGAGGTTTGTCGAAGGTTTGGAACACCAAAGTCACGACGATCATCGAAGGCAATGATCTCACGACAATGTCACTAGAAACATTGATGGAGTTGATGACGCATGAGCTCGATCTAAAAGGCTTCGAAGAAATAGCTCCAAAAGATATAGATATTGAATTGAGAGCTCATCACCGAAGAACCAGCTCAGAAGACACCGATGATGACGACTCCGAAGGTGACGATCAAGCTCTCTTAGTTTAAAACTTTAAAACGTTTCTACACTTCAACAAAAAGAAGAAAGAACAAAGAGACGATGAGGAAGAACCCACCTGCTTCAGATGCAAAAAGACGGGACATGTCAAGAAAGATTGTCCCTTAACAAAGAAGGGAAGAAGATATGAGAAGCCGTACAAGAAACCAACTACAAGGAAGTATGCCAACACTAGCATCTGGCATGAAAGCGAGGCTAGTGATTCAGACGAGGAAGACGACTCTCCACAAAAACGACTAACGTCTGTCTAATGGTGACTTCAGAAAAGTAAAAGATTCTTTTGATGATTTCTCATTTGATAAACTTGGTGACGCTTTTTGTGATCTACTTGAGGATCAAAAAGGTAATCAATAAATATAACATGCAAAGGATAAGATCAAGGACTACGAAACCGAGATCCACAGACTTTCATGTTTACTAGAAGATGTTAGAAATACTACACCCACAGAAAATACTGAAGAGGTATCCAAGATTAAATTAAGCTTACACGATGCCAAATTAATCATTGAGAAACAAACACTTGAGATCATGGCTTTAAACAAAGAACTTGCTGAAGAGAAAAACAAGTTTAAAATTGCTACAGAAAGAATTCACGGTCTTACTGCTAAATGTGATGAGTTGAATGTTGTCTCTAAGAAATTAGAGATTAAACTGGGCAAGCAGGTTGTACAACCGCAAGTTCAGTCTCATAGTCACAACACATACAAACACATGCCAACTCAACACAAAAAGGCACGTCACCACAAGAACACACATCCACATGCTAAACAAAATCATGCTTTCATGTACACCTATTCACATGCAGCACGTAAGACACATATACGTAATCATTATCATCATCATGCTGCTGCACACAGTCACTATAATCATTATAGTTACCCTGCTATTGCACACACTCACTATGATCACTATAATTACCCTGCTACTGCACACAATCACCATACTCTACTGCTACACTTAGCTATCATCACCCTACTTATAGACACCACTATCAACATGCTCCTAGTATAAACATACATGCTAGATGCACATATTAACCGACATGGACACATTTCCCCATAATGTAGGATTAGAGATTAGTTGATACAAATATATATGCATGGTTACCAAAGTCTAACCTCTCAGGACCCAAACAATCTGGGTACCAAAGGTCACATCTACTCGTGGTGTAGGTGGACCTTCCCTCCTAACTAGAAGTAAGTAGATTCTCGATAGTGGGTGCTCGCAACATATGATTGGAAATACAAATCTATTCGCAACACTATCGATGAAAAAAGAAGGATACGTTTCCTTTGGCAATAATCTTAACGGCTACATCATAGGTAACAGTACAATTGGTTATCGTCCCCCTCCTTCATTAACGATGTCTGTTTAGTGACAAAGTTAAAGCATAACTTGCTCAGCATTAGTCATCTTGCTGATCACGGTTATGATATTAACTTCGGGAAAACTAAATTCTTTATCTATGATCGATCAGCTGGAGATATCACTTTTGAGGGGATAAGTGAAGATAACATTTATATTGAACTCTTGGCGATATGGCTAGAGTTATGCTAAATCAATTCTTTTCCGAAATTTTTTGGGCAGAAGCGGTCAGCACAGCGTGCCATTTTAAATAGGGTATTAATTCGACCCATTTCGAAGAAGACACCCTATAAGTTTGGTTTGATAGGACTCTAATGTTTCTTATTTTAGAGTTTTCGGTTGTCGCTTTTATCCTGAATACCAAAGACAAATTTGATGCCAAAGCTGAGGAATGTATTCTTTTGGCTATGCGGCCAAGAGTAAGGGATATAGAGTATTCAACAAGCGCTCCATGATTGTTGAAGAGTCTCTAATATAACTTTTGATGAGGACATTAGTATAGCTGTTATTCGCAATGAAGATGATGAACTATCTACTTCGACATCAATAAATACAACGTCTGAAACTAGCTCTCCAAAGGAATTACCAAAGAAGTTCCAATTTACTCCCTCTCATCCAAAGGACTTGGTAATAGGTGAAATATCAAAAGGGGTAACTACTCGATCTCTGTAAGAGACACTATAGCTAGCACTGCATTCATTTCTCAAATAGAACCGAAAAACGTTTTAGAAGCTTTTAATGATAAATTTTGGATTTTTGCGATGCAAGAAGAACTCAACCAATTTGAGAGAAGCCAAGTTTGGGAACTTGTTTCGAAACCTACTGGCCACTAATAATTGGCACTAAATGGGTTTTTCATAACAAAGTAAATGAGGACGGTTCAGTCACTCGCAATAAAGTTCGTCTCGTAGCCCAAGGATACAATCAAGAGGAGGGCATCGATTATGATGAGACATATGCTCCTCTTGCCCAACTAGAATCATTCGGATGCTTTATGCATTTGCAAATTTTTAAAACTTTAAACTTTTCCAAATGGATGTGAAAAGTGCTTTTCTATATGATTTTATCAAGAAAGAAGTTTTTGTCAAACAACCACCTGGTTTTGAAAATCAAATTTTTGACATGTTTTTAAACTTAGGAAAGCTCTTATGGCCTGAAACAAGCTCCTCGAGCTTGGTATGATCGTCTGAGTACTTTCTTACTAGATAACGGTTTTTTAAAACGGAAAGTGGATACTACACTATTTATAAAATCTCTTGATGACACAATTCTTTTAGTCAAATATATGTTGATGACATTATTTTTGGGTCTACTAATGAGGGTATATGCAAGGAATTTGACAAGTGTATGCAGGATGAGTTTGAGATAAGCATGATGGGGGAGCTCAAATACTTCCTTGGATTGCAAATCAAACAACTCTCACAAGACGTCTTCATCAATCAATCGAAATATGTCAAGGACATGCTGAAGAAGTTGAGCTTGACAGCATCAAACCAATCACACCCCTATGGCTACTACCACAATGCTGGAACTTGATGAAAGTGGCAAAACGGTCGATCAACGTGAGTATCGAGTTATGATTGGTAGCTTATTATATTTAACTGCTAGTCGCCTCGATTATGTTCAGTGTTTGCTTATGTGCTATATACCAAGCCAATCCTAAGAAATCACACATGACCGTAGTTAAGCGCATCTTTAAATACCTTAAAGGAACTATTACAGTAGGCTTGTGGTATCTCAAAACCACTTCCTTTGATTTAATCGGATATTCTGATATGATTTTTCGGGATGCAAAGTTGACCGTAAGAGTACCAGCGGAACGTGTCATTTGCTAGAAAGGCGCTAGTCTCATGGTTTAGCAAAAAGTAGAACTCTGTCGTACTATCCACAACAGAAGCTGAATACATCGCAACTGGTCGTTATGTACAGATTCTGTGGATGCGGTAAACCCTTGAAGACTACAACTTATGTTTCAAGCACATACCTATTTTCTGCGATAACACTAGTACCATTAATCTGACCAAGACCCTATTTGTCAGTCACGCACTAAACACAGAGATTAGACATCACTTTTTGTATGATCATCAACAACAAGGCACGATTAATTTAGAATTTATAGACACTGAACATCAGCTAGCAGACTTCTTTACCAAACACTGGCCGAAGAGCGTTTCAACTTTCTTTGTCGTGAATTAGGAATTTTGGATGAAACGGTCATTAAATAAATTGGCCTGCTAAATAACGATTATGACATATCTTTATGGTGACCTTGCTATCGGTAAGCCGAAAGGGTCCTTCGGACAACAAGGCGTAAAAGCCTAAGCGATACGGTCACTACTCTTCGGACTACCGCTAGCTGGGATCCAGCCCCTACAGCTATCCTATGGAAGTTTTATCATAATTGTCGTTGTCATAAATCCTTGTTTTTTGTGGTTTAATTTCATTTATAACTTAGTTAATTCAAATTTTCTAAATTATTCTTTTTCATCAAAAATTAGCCATTTTTAAACTTTCAAATTTGTTCTTTTTGAACCAACACTTAGCCATTTTTTCAACCTTCCTCTGTTCTGTGCCCATGGAGGCGGAGTTCGAGCGAACTCTACCCTACACAGAGTTCGGGCCGAACTCTGTGTGCCTGGTCACACAAGCTTCCCAGATGCTCAGCCATCCATTGATTTGATCTGACGGTCCAGATTTAACCCGCTTGGCTGCTCCTAAACTCCTTAAAACCGAGAATCAACCCTCTCCTTCACTTTATTCATCTTCCACCTTCCTCTAAACACAAATTTCTAATACTAACCCTAGAAACTCCACTTTTAGGGCTCTCTCTTCCCACACTCAAGATCAAGCTTTTGAGGTGATCTCTTCCATCTTTTCTCAACTTTGTGAGGTATAATTTCATATTCCTTTCTATTTCCTTGTCAATTATTTCAAATTCTCCATGGCTCGTAGACTTTTTGGAAGAGGCAAGAGAAGAAGGAGTGAAGGTGCTTCATCTTCGAATTCTCCTCTTCTTGCTCCTCCAATACATCCACTTTTTAATCCACCACAACCTCATGACCCCAACACAATAAATGAATAAATTTTGTATCATTGGAGGCTTCCAATGAATGGTTCAATGACTTTGTTCAAGGAGTGTGAATGCGGGTCATCCTATCAATTTCACAATTTTTTCTGCTTCTGACTCATTGTTCCATGATCTTTATCTAGCTGAGTTAGTTTCTACATCATCTCTTATCTATATGAATGCTATCCAAATGTTTTACTGTAATCTAACCTTTGACGACACAAATCTATTCTCCTGTCGCTAGTATCGACATTACTTTTGATAATTTTGAGCTTGCGGAATATCTCTAGATCCCGGAACCCAATTAGGAAAAACTTGTCGATGCACGCAAGTTTCAATTTCTCGATGGATCGTCCCTTGAGAGTTTCAAGGATGATTTGTGTACTCCCAACACTCGTCTACGCAAGCTACTGGCTACATTTCTTAACCCGTATTTCTATGAACTTCATCGTATCATTTTCTCTACGATCTTGCCCAAAGCTGGATCGACCGATGAAATATCTTATATTGAGATCTCTACACTTTATCGTCTCCACTTCCATGTCCCTTTTAACTTTCCGTGCACTATGATGGACTGGATGATTAGTGCACGGAAGAAACCTCGATTATTGGTCTAGGCCCTATATTTGTCGATGATTTTTTGTGCGTTCCATGTTCCTCTTGATGAGTGCCAGTTCCTTCCTGTCCCTGCCTATCTGTCTAAGGCACAACGGCTTCTAGCAGTTGTTGATTCTCCTGCTGAGTCAGAGCATTCCGAGTCTGATGCTCAGGCTGATCCCTTGCTCTTGGCCAACCTGCGCTCGAGCCACCGGCTACTCTCGAGTCCATTCAGACTATGCTATGTCATCATTTCGCTTCGAGGACGATCGCTGGACTCAGATGGACTATCGTACCACCTTACAGATGTCAACTATCAGCAACACCCTGCATAATATCCAGTACTCCCTGGCTACTATCCTACGGTGTCTATCCTATGGTACGGGACCCTTCTCGTGAAGGTTATCGTATCGACGACACCTGGGTTAGGAGGTATTTGGATCCAGATGCGGCATTTGTTGATCCTCGTCGCTCTGCCAGCGACCCATCCGACTCTGCTGGACCTTCCCGTGCTCCATGACGACAGGGTCCATTTTATGATACTGCTGATGCTTAGGATGTCTTTTGTTTATGAACTTTGTTATTTTCATTCAAGTGATTATGTAGTTGAACACTATGCTTTGTACTACTTTATGACTTTATGGCTCCTATTTGGATTATTTGCTAGTTATCTCTTACGTTGGACTTGAGCTTGGTTATGTGATTACATATTTACCTCATGGTTCTGTTTTTATGGGGAAGCTTCTATTTCATTTTGTTAAATGTCAAAGGGGGATATATATGTGATATTTGCTTAACCATTTTTGGATAAATACTTGTGCTATATTGTGCTACACTTGTGCTATATTGTTAGGACTAGTACTTGTATCAGGACTTCTCTATTTACGGGGGAGCCGAATTATCCATCTACAGGAAAGCAATATATGTGTCCAGGTATGAATGTGACACATAAATATCGCAATTTTGTTAATTATCAAAATGGGGGAGATTGTTGACCCAAACTGGATCGCAGTCAATCTAATCTTGATAATTAACAAATCGATATTTGACATGATCCAACTGGACACATAAATCGTCATCAAAGCTACAAATCAGACGACTAACTCATATCAAGTAAGACAATCATCATCAACGATTGCTCGACGAATACTGCTGGAACTTGTTATTGGAAGTCTGTATTTTTTTATTTTATTTGAGTGTAGGCTATTGTACGTTGAGTCGCACTGAGTACCTCAACCATAGACTAGATAAAAAAAGCCCCACAAACAAAAAGCCAAACTGCCAAACCCTATTTAGCCCATTGAGCATTTTGTCTCCTAAGAGGCAGAGTTCGGGCCGGCCCCCACACAGAGTTCGGACCGAACTCTGTCTCCTAATTTCTAGGAGCTAATTTTTAGGGATTACTCATTTCAAGTTGCCCAACGGCCATAATTTTTGAATTTTGGACAGAGTTCTGGCCGAACTCTGCCTACCGGGACTAGTATATAGGCACCTTTTCTTCCATTTCAATTCATCCAATCTTATCATCTCTTCTCTTATAGCCTATACATCAAAAGAACCATTGTCACGACCTGCACACTTTTAGGGGCACGAGCACGTGGTTACGTCCAGCCTACGTCGTAGTATCGGCGGTAGAACGCTGTAAAGGTCATCTAGAATATATAGAATCTAAGACACAATAATATAACCTGTCATCTCCGTACGGAGGAATATATCCACAACTCAATCACTAATTCTAAGGAAGATAAACACGATGATAAAGATAAAGATAAAGATGAGATAAATAGTCTGAAATAGTGCTGAGCCACAATCACAAGTTCAGAGACCAAGACATAAAATAATATCCCAAAATAAATACTACAAGTCTCAAAGTATCAAACTGGAATGTAATCAAGACAAAATCTAGGTGAACTAGGCCACTACTGGCGGTGCGTCCTCTACGAGCACCGGGTCCACAGGCTGGTCCTGGTCGTAGGCTCCATCTATGCCAAATCCGTAGTAGGTCGGGCAATCTGCATCTAAATCCTCTGAAAAACAACGGGATTTATCCTGTCTGGATATGAGCAAGTACAAACGCTAACAGCAGTTCCATGTGAATTGACAAATACTATAAGAAATAATCATAATAAAATACAAGATGGAATATCTAGACTAAAAGTAAAATGGTACGAGAACTGGATATCATGTCATGTGTGAGATATAAGATAACTGGAATATAAATAATGGAAAGTAATCTGCGGTATGATGTAAACATAAAATAAAGTGCCATGAGATATTAGAGCGTTATGTGATCGGCTTGGGTCAAGATCAGGTTGTTCCATTTGACCGGCTATGCACAGGTAGTATAATAGTATAGGGATCAGGCCGGCCAAAATGGAAAGCTATGCACAAGTAGTATAAGGTAAGGCTACACCCTGCGTGTGGTGAGGATGGAGCTATGCGCAAATAATAAACAAGTAAGGGTAATGATCACATAACCTCTAATAACTCCCCCATCCCCGAGTAGTATAATGAATTCAGACATGATAGGTCATGACACGGGATTCGAAGAGCAGGGGGCCAAGCCACTCCCAAATTGGTGTCTATACAAGTACAGAAAACAATATCGAACAATGTACTCATATACCAGGTAAACCAGGAATGACATCTCATGACGAGATTCACGTATACTAGTCCGTGTATCCTCGTGTCAAGAATCAAGTATAATACTACAACTAAATCGGATATAGTAGATATCAAGACAATGAAAACTATCAGAGAATGTACTCGCCTGCTGTCCTGTGCTGAGCAAATCGAAACTACCACCCACTCAAAGAGCCACGAACAGTCAACTCACACAACTGTCTCCTAATACTGAAACAGACATTACCAACGTTCTCAGAATGGTCAAATTAGCTAGAAATGCCTACCTATAAGTCCAATTCTGGACACAAGGGCAAAACGGTAATTTTGGGTCAAAATGGTGTCCGCCGTTGGACCCCACTTTACACCGAAAAATGTGCCAGAATCTACGGTCTCTAAAGTCATCAAACTATATGTCTACAGGTCCGATTTGACGAGACGAACCCAACGGTATGTCCAATTTTGGATTCCGGTGGGCTGTGCACAAAATTACCCGTTGAGTGGAATTGTAGGCGCGCCAAAATGGTGTCCCGATCAACGGTCTCAAAATCGAACCAAACTTGGCATACAGGACCAAAAAAATATTTCGAGTCCAATGGCGCAAGTTTCGTCGCGATTTGATGAGTGTGCACAAAGTAATTGACAATTATGTAAAAGGCCGATACGGTGAATTTTTGACGGATACGCATCAAGTTCGTCGCGCACACGCGACCAATTATAATTCCTTCAAAGTCCACACGACCACGAAGTCGATACGCAACTTTCGATGCTTTTGGTTCATGACCATGTCGCCCGGATTGACGGGACGGACGGCGTATCGGGACAATTTTTCTAAAAATCCACTTTTGAAAATCAGTTTTTTCTCCAACTTCATAAATCAATAACTTTCTGTACAGTGCATGAAATTCAGTTTTAGAAAAAAAGTTTTAAAGCCCTATAGGTTGTCTCCAAGTCTCTTCAAACCGATTTTAAAAACTTGCAACACGCTGGTCGCAAATCGGCCACGAAGTTGGTGTTTCGGGACAGTTTCTAAACCCAGAAAATCGAGTTTTCTCTCGATTTTGGAACTCGTTTTTCGTCGCACATGGTGAAAATCGGCACGAACTATTTGAAGGAAAATAAAGGTGTATATGTTAGGATCATACCGAAAGAAACGGCACGGAATTTGATCGAGCGTGCGCGGCAAAATGTCGCTCCGAAGTTGGCTCTTCGCTGACAGTTTCCGCGCGCTAGTGGGATGCTCGTTGCACTTTTTTCCGGCAATGGACGGTCCGGGTTGGTCGACAGCGATGTCGGGGTGCACGTTGGGTTGGGGGTGACGGCTAGGGTTTGATTTTTGTGAAAATTCCTCTCTTTCTCTCTCTATAAATATAAATACATGTAGCCGCGGGAGGGTCGGTTTCCTTAATAATGAACTAAAGGGTGGGGGCCGCTCGGGTATAATAGGAAAAAGGGGGGGGGGGCACGGTTTTGTAGCTTGCTGCTGCTTGTTTCTGGGCTTTGTTGTGGGGGCGTGTGTGTGTTAGTTTGATTTTTTTTCTTTCTTTCTTTCTTAGACTAATATATATCTATTATATATATATATATATATATTTATACACAAACCATAAATACATGTATACACACACACACACATACATACATACATACATACATACAAATATTATATATATACACGTATATATTTATTTATATAAATTAAACCTATAATATTTACCCATATATATATATATATATATATATATATATATATATATATATATATATATATATATATATATATATATATTTTTTTTTATATATATATATATATATATATATATATAAATATATATATATATAATATATATATATATATATATATATATATATATATATATATATATATATATATATTCCAATAAATGAAATATTACCCAATATATATATATATATATATATATATATATATATATATATATATATATATTCCAAAAAAAAAAAAAAAAAAAAATATATATATATATATATATATATATATATATATATATATATATATATATATATATATATATATAAATTAAATCAGAATTTATTTATAAACAAAACTAAATATTTTATTTTTTTATATATATTAAATATATTAAACTTTTTATAAATAATAACACTATCGATAAAATACCTATTTCAATAATAATATAAAAACACTAAAAATTAATATTTAAATAATATTAAAAATAATGAAATAATGCAAATGGCCATATTAGCCCTATTAAGGAAATTTGGGAGTGACAAATCTACCCTCCTAAAAAAAATTTCGTCCTCAAAATTAGAGCAAACTAGCACAATAACAGTCACAAGAACCAAGAAAAATACCTCAAGGCTCGAAGAGATAAAGGTAACGCTCACGCATCTCGTCCTCCCTCTCCCAGGTAGACTAACCTGGAGAGTGATGCCTCCATGCGACACGAACCAAAGGAATAACTTGGTTCCGGAGCACCTTCTTACGACGATCCAAAATCTCCACAGGCTGCTCTGGATAGCGGAGAGTAGGCCCCACCTCTAACTCGGAGTGGTCCAATACGTGACTAGGGTCTGCCACGTACAGCCTCAACTACGACACATGGAACACGTTATGGACTTCCTCGAGCGTAGACGACAAGTCTAGTCGATAGGCCACTGCACCGACCCTTCCAAGAATAGTGAAAGGTCCGATGAAGCGCAGACTAAGCTTCCCGCCTCGGCCAAAACGAATCGTGCCCCGTGTCGGAGAAATCCTCAGGAACACCATATCGCCAACCTAGACACAAGACAAGACTCAATACAAGACCCTAAGCAAACAATCACAAACAAGCACAAACAGGAAAAAAAATGATACTAACCTCGAACTCTAACGGTCTCCGGTGGCTATCGGCCCAATGCCGCTGTCTATCCTAAGCCGCCCGAAGTCTATCACTAATCAACTTAACCTTCTCTGCTGCATCCACCACAATCTCTGGGCCAAGCAAAACTCTCTCACCGACATCGTCCCATGACAAAGGAGTGCGACATCTCCGTCCGTATAGAGCCTCGAATAGCGACATCTCTATACTGGCCTGATAGTTTTTGTTGTAAGCAAACTCTACCAGGTAAAGATGGTTCTCCCAAGATCTCCCAAAGTCTAACACACAAGTGTGAAGCATATCCTCGAGTGTCTGGATGGTCCTCTCCGACTGCCCGTCTGTCTGGGGGTGATATGCGGTACTGAACTTGAGCTGGGTGCCCAAGCTAGTATGCAAACTCCTCCAGAAGTGGGAAGTGAAACGACTATCCCGATCCGAGACTATGCTCACCGGAACTCCGTATAATCTGACTATCTGCCGCACATACATCTCTGCAAGCTTCTCCGTAGATAGTCCCACCTTGAAAGGCAAAAAAAAATGGGCCGATTTGGTCAATCTATCAACGATGACCAAAATCGCGTCTTTTCTTCCTGAAGATCGTGGAAGTCCAGATACAAATTCCATAGTGATGTGCTCCCACTTCCACCCTGGAATGGGTAGTGGCTGAAGCCGCACCTGGCCTCTGTCTCTCGGCTTTCACCTGCTGGCACACTAAGCATCGAGATACAAACTGAGCTACATCTCGCTCCATGCCATACCACCATACGTGCTCCCTCAGGTCTCTGTACATCTTGTTGGCTCCAGGCTGCATAGAGTACTGGGAACGATGTGCTTCCTGCAGAATCTCTTTTCTAAGCTCTCCACTCAGAATGCACAATCTAGTACCGTGCCTCAGCGACCCATCTTCGGCTATAGAGAAATCGTCTAGCAATTCGGCCTGTACCTGTTTCTTAATGCTCCTCAAGGTCACATCATCAAACTGTGCTGATCTAACTCTGTCCATCAATACAGACTGAATCTGTAAACCCTACATCTGAACCTCCATGCCCGAAACGATCACCTTGATACCCAACTATCCAGATCGACCAATAGATGACGATCTGCCGTCAAATACATAGCGACTGGATGCCTGCTCAAGGTATCTGCAACTACGTTAGCTTTCCCTGGATGGTACTGCAAGAAGATATCGAAGTCCTTCATCAGCTCAAGCTAGTACCTCTACCTCATGTTCAATTCCTTCTAGGTGAACACGTACTTCAAGCTCTTGTGATCCGTGAAGACCTCAACTTACTGGCATACTCTATCCAGGATACTAAACTACACTTATGGGATACTACCTTCTATTGTCTTCTTCAAATAAATTATGGATAAATAAGTAGCATGTGGGGCTCAGTTGAATGGGCCACAAGTGTCATATTGGTAGTAGGCTTAAAGTGGATCGTGTCCATATTTTAGGTCAACACGTTTGGGTCGAAACAGTGCCCCTAATTCGAGTCGAAAATAAAAGTGAGTTCGTAGGGTGAATCAAGATTGGGCCTTGTGTCAGAAAAGTCGTGTGATAAAATGAAGCACAAGATGATGTGCCTGAGTGGGATACGAAGGTCATGGGCGTAGGGTGTCTTGTCTAGATCATCAATATGAAGTTGGTTTTGAGAAAACAACTAGTCTTGTGCTCCTATATTAAAAGTCATGACAATGTGCATATGATAATCATAAATAAAAATGGGAATGGTCAATGGCCTAAATTGATCTGAAAGTTGTGCGATACAAAGTAATACAAGAGAACGAGTTTGAGTGGGACATGATATATCAAAATAAAGATAATCTTGTCTACTACAAACTCATAAAGGAAGTTTCCAGATATTGACATCTCTGATGTTCCAGAAATCAAATTCACGGAAGAACATTCGTCTATCTAGGATACTCTCTCTAGGGTGTATACCCTAGTCTTGATGCTGTCTACACAAGACACTAACTCATCTATATGATACTTGGATGATACCCCTATACTAGGTTGCTCATGTCTCTCCAACTAGTCACTAAACTGTTGGTGCATAAACTTCAATAACACTTGAGATACTTCGACTCCTGCTACTAGGGTACACCTTCTATTCTGGCACCTGGTGCAACTCCTACCTTAACACATATTAATCACTCTATGGTTCTCATCTATATCTAATTATCAACAATCATATACAATACTTCCTAACCATACTCTAAAATATTAACACAATTACTTAATGTCACAGACCAATTGCAAATCACCAAGCCATCACACTACGAAGAACCTATAATGAAATGAGACTCTACAAGGACCTGGACTAAATAACTAAAACTATCCCTACTCCTAAGCTAATTGATGATGGAATAGAATCTATAATAACATAAGTAAAATGATAGAGATGATATGTTACGACCCTTATCAAGATACAATCTGATAATCATACCCGTCTGTCCAAAATCATGATACTCAGAGTCCTCGCCAAGCCAATAAGCAAGGCTGCGATAAACGGTAGATTCCATAACTGGATATGCACCTCTATAATCATGTCGTCTGGGATCCTCGCCACGCTGACTAGTATGGCTGCAAGAAATCCCAAATCTCATAACCAAGATATGTACATCCGAAGTCAGGTCCCTACGTTTCTGCTACGCCAGCTAATATAGCTGCGATAAACTCCAGGTTCCATAACCAAGTAGACATTTTACCTTCCCTGTTATTCCGTCAACATATGTTATCAAAAGATACCGTAACTCGGGCCATAAAACTCATCTCGAGATGACAATTAAAATCAATGATGATCCATCAAAATCAAATTCAATAATAAGGAGCAAGGGTGAACAAAAACAAGAGGAAAGGATTTCAAATTGACGTTCAACCAAGATTCTCAAGGGTCGTCCCAGGAATCTCTCAAAAGTCCTAAGCAAAGTGATCAATATGTCACCTGATTGGATATCATTAAGGAAGGAAAATTTATTTTGAAATGCAAGAAGAGTTTGTCATGGAAATCAAAAGATTGGAGTTTCCTAATATGTGATTGAGTAACTCCTATCATAACCTAAAACCTATATCCTAATAGCAGGCTCGTAATTAGCACTCTAAGTCGAGCACCATTACGAAATTGCACTAGTTGCGACTCTGACCTGCATGGGCCACCATAAAAATGTGTCACGACCCGTACCCTGTTTAGGGGCACGAGCACGTGGTTACGTCCAACCTACGCCGCAGTATCGACGGTATAACGCTGTAAAGGTCATCTAGAATATATAGAATCTAAGACACAATAATATAACCTGTCATCTCCGTACGGAGGAAAATATCGACAACTCAATCACATAATTCTAAGGAAGATAAACACGATGATAATGATAAAGATAAAGATAAAGATGAGATAAATAGTCTGAAATAGTGCCGAGCCATAATCACAAGTTCAGAGACCAAGACATAAAAATAATATCCCGAAATAAATACTACAAGTCTCAAAGTATCAAACTGGAATGTAATCAAGACAAAATCTAGGTGAACTAGGCCACTACTGGCGGTGCGTCCTCTACGAGCACCTGGTCCACAGGCTGGTCCTGGTCGTAGGCTCCATCTATGCCAAACCCGTAGTAGGTCGGGCAATCTGCATCTAAATCCTCTGAAAAACAACGAGGTTTATCCTGTCAGGATATGAGCAAGTACAAATGCCAATAGCAGTTCCATGTGAATTGACAAATACTATAAGAGACAATCATAATAAAATACAAGATAGAATATCAAGACTGAAAGTAAAACGGTACGAGAACTGGATATCATGTCATGTGTGAGATATAAGATAAACTGGAATATAAATAATGGAAAGTAATCTGTGTTATGATGTAAACATAAAAATAAAGTGCCATGAGATATTAGAGCGTTATGTGATCGGCTTGGGTCAAGATCAGGCTGTTCCATTTGACCGACTATGCACAGGTAGTATAATAGTATAGGGATCAGGCCGACCAAAATGGAAAGCTATGCACAAGTAGTATAAGGTCAGGCTACACCCTGCGTGTGGTGAGGGTGGAGCTATGCGCAAGTAATAAACAAGTAAGGGTAATGATCACATAACCTCTAATAACTCCCCCATCCCCGAGTAGTATAATGAATCCAGACATGACAGGTCATGACACGGGATTCGAAGAGCAGGGGGTCAGCCCACTCCCAAATCAGTGTCTATACAAGTACAGGAAACAATATCGAACAATGTACTCATATACCAGGTAAATCAGGAATGATATCTCATGACGAGATTCACGTATACTAGTCCGTGTATCCTCGTGTCGAGAATCAAGTATAATACTACAACTGAATCGGATATAGTAGATATCAAGACAATGAAAACTATCAGAGAATGTACTCGCCTGCTGTCCTGAGCTGAGCAAATCAAAACTACCACCCACTCAAAGAGCTACGAACAGTCAACTCGGACAACTGTCTCCTAATGCTGAAACAGACATTACTAATGTTTTCAGAATGGTCAAATTAGCTAGAAACGCCTACCTATAAGTCCAATTCTGGATACAGGAGCAAAACGGTAATTTTGGGTCAAAATGGTGTCCGTCGTTGGACCCACTTTGCACCAAAAAATATGCCAGAATCTACGGTCTCTAAAGTCATCAAACTATATATCTACAGGTCCGGTTTGACGAGACGAACCCAACAGTATGTCCAATTTTGGATTCCGGTGGGCTGTACACAAAATCACCCGTTGAGTGGGATTGTAGGCCCGCCAAAATGGCATCCCGATCAACGGTCTCAGAATCGGACCAAACTTGGCATACATGACCAAAAAAATATTTTGAGTCCAATGGCGCAAGTTTCGTCGCAATTTGATGAGTGTGCACAAAGTAATTGACAATTATGCAAAAGGCCGACACGGTAAATTTTTGACGGACACGCATCAAGTTCGTCGCGCACACGCAACCAATTTGAATTTCGTCAAAGCCCACACGACCACGAAGTCGATACGCAACTTTCGATGCTTTCAGTTCGTGACCACGTCGCCCGAATTGACGGGACGGACGGCGTATCGGGACAATTTTTCTAAAAATCCACATTTGAAAATCAGTTTTTCTCCAACTTCACAAATCAATAACTTTCTGTACAGTACATGAAATTCAGTTTTACAAAAATAGTTTTAAAGCCCTATAGGTTGTCTCCAAGTCTCTTCAAACCGATTTTGAAAACTTGCAACACGCTGGTCGCAAATCGGCCACGAAGTTGGTGTTTCGGGACAGTTTCTAAACCCAGAAAATCAAGTTTTTTTCTCGATTTTGGAACTCATTTTTTGTCGCACATGGTGCCAATCGGTATGAACTATTTGAAGAAAAATAAAGGTGTATATGTTAGGATCATACCGGAAGAAACGGCTCGAAATTTGATCGAGCGTGCGCGGCGAAACGTCGCTCCGAAGTTGGCTCTTCGCTGACAGTTTCCGCGCGCGAGTGGGATGCTCGTTGCACTTTTTTGGGTTGGTCGACAGCGATGTCGAGGTGCGCGTTGGGTTGGGGGTGATGGCTAGGGTTTAATTTTTGTGAAAATTCCTCTCTTTCTCTCTCTATAAATATAAATACATGTAGCCGCGGGAGGGTCGATTTCCTTAATAATGAACTAAAGGGTGGGGGTCGCTCGAGTATAATAGAAAAAAGGGGGGGCGCGGTTTTGTAGCTTGCTGCTGCTTGTTTCTGGGCTTTGTTGTGGGGGCGTGTGTGTGTTAGTTTGATTTTTTTTTCTTTCTTTCTTTCTTTCTTAGACTAATATATATCTATTATATATATTTATACACACACCATAAATACATGCATACATACACACATATATACATACATACATACATACATACATACATACATAAAAATATATATACATATATACCTATATTATGTATTATATATATATACACGTATACGTATATATTTATTTATATAAATTAAACCGATAATATTTACCCATATATATATATATATTTATATATATATTCCAATAAATGAAATATTACCCAAAATATATATATAAATAAAATCAGAATTTATTTATAAACAAAACTAAATATTTTACTTTTATATATATATTAAATATATTAAACTTTTTGTAAATAATAACACTATAGATAAATTACCTATTTCAATAATAATATAAAAACACTAAAAATTAATATTTAAATAATATTAAAAATAATGAAATAATGCAAATGACCATATTAGCCCTATTAAGGAAATTTGGGGGTGACAACCATACTCTTCTCATCTACTAGCCACAAAACTTCCTAAGCCTAGAAGGTGCTCAGTGCGAGTCAATTAGAAGTTTTGTGCAAGTGTCTTCAAGAAGTCACTTGGAAAATTCCAAGTTTTGCCTCAGCGATCTTGTCAAGAAGTTGGTGTGCTCTTCTGTGTAAAGGCACGTGGTTGTAAATCTATTTCACAAATAGTGGATTTCAATCCTGAGCTAGAGTTCTCAGGCCTGGACTAGTCCTCCACGAGAGAAACCAGGTTAAAAATTGTTGTGTCTGCGTATGCTTTCTGATCACTATTTAAATTCTGCAATTATACTCTGATTAATTATTTATTAGTTAGGATTGAATATAGGTGATTTTTTAATTGTTTATTATTGTCACAAGTACTTTATTCACCTCCCTCTAGAGTTGCCTACATGTACTTCATGTCTGACCACTATACTCTTTGTAAGAGTTACGGTTAAAACAAAGACGGTTAAAGTTTTGGACTCCCCTACTTCTACAGATGAGACAATTTATAACAAAGCAGTCATAAAAGAAATAGTAAGCTCATATTCATAAATTTTTATGAATTGCGTACTAGATTCGCGGTATACTAATACATATTGTGTTCTGGTAATTGTCGCTTTCAAATTTGGATCTCTTTCTCGGGGAAGAGTTTTGGAAGTTGAGAGATGCTAGGTTCAACTTTTCTACTTTCTCCATAATCCGTCGTCCTTATGTTTCCCGTTGGACAATACATTTGATTGTGGTATTTTTGTAATTTTATTCATGGAAGATGGATGTAGTTTGGACTCCCGTTCTTTCGATGGGTGAAAATATGTCTTCAAATACTTACTCTTTTTAGACCAATATTTTCGATGTTATGTTTGTTATATACAGGTTGATTCAGAATTGGAAAGACGCAAAGTTGCTGTATGGATTACATCTTCAAAGCACAATGCAGAAGAATCTAAATTGCGTAACAATATAATTAAGCAACAAAGGTCGAAAAAAGTCTACTGTGATAGGTGAAGATGGAAGATGATGATTTTTTTTTCATTTATCTAATAAAATATGTTCATTTGTTTTATAACAAATGGTTAGGCATAAAGTTTTATGGAGTTATAATATTCTTAAAATGTGCAATGAAAATTATATCAAAATGAACCCTTGTCTCGTAATTTCCACAACCATAGAACTCTTTATCTTGGCAGTTGAGTAAATTAATATTTGGTGAGTTCCTATTGGATTTCTGGTATTAATATTTCATAATCTTGCTAGATTGTTTCATAATCTTGCTGCCATATAATATATCTTTTTCTCATGAAGAAGTTTTTTGCTGCATTTGGAAAAATTTTATGGAAAACCAATAATAAAAGTTGGGTAAATAAAAAAAAGAACAATAGTACATAACGATAATTAAATCAACGACATATCGCATAGTTCATTTGATTCCATTGGCTCTTTCTCGGTAGTTCGTTTCCGTACTTTATAATTATGAAAATCGTGACACGATTTTCTACAACCTCTACAAATTCTAAGCTTGGGGATAGTATGACTTTCTTTATTGTGGCTTGATTTCCCTTGAGAAGGCCTTCCTTTTGTTGCTACCCGGTTTGGCTCTTTAAAAGATTCATGCACTCCACGAACTGCATCAACTACCATTTTCTTCTTTTCCAATATCGGTCACCATTTTTTGCAACTCAATCAGCACAACTGACATCAACTATGTTCCCTTCTCTTGAATTTTGCTTGGTTTTTTTACAATAATACGTAAACATATTAACTTGTTCATTAATACCACCATACCTTCTGCTCTTAATCCTGTCTGGGTGGATGAATCTCCTTGCTGTGCCAGGTCCGGAGAGATAACTCTCTTTGTAATCCTTCAGCCAACAAGTTTTTACTAAGTTCTTTGGAATATCTGACAATTGTAATCTCTTCATTACTGAAAAAATATGCCTACAAGGAATCCCCTTGGTCTCCATCCACAAGCAGTCACAGTTTATGTTGTTGTCGATACAATAAAATATAACCTTCCAGTTTAGATTGTTTGTCGACAGATACTTTTGGATAGTGCAAACTTCGGCCTCTCTTATGTTGTGAAGGTGGACAACACTATATTTATCAGAACATATGATTTCATACCTTATCTCTATAAACACTTTTTAGTGTAAATTGCTGCAAATTGATCTTCTATTACGGCCATGCTAGTTTGTTTTACAACTGGCGTTGAGAGTTTATCAGTGGCATGCTTACTCATCTGGCCGTAACGTAAGGCTGCCAAACCATGGTCACACTGTTGAAGGGCCTTCCATAGTGCTTGTCACGACCCGCATCCTATGTAGGGACACGAGAAGTGGGTACGTCCAGCCTACGCTGTAGTGTCGGCGGTAGAATGCTGTCCTAGGTTACTATCTAATCAACAACTCACGCAATTATACAATGTACTTGTCAAATCTCAACTCCGAACAGAGGACAAGTATAGATATAATAAAATCTCAATCACAGTCTAAGTACGATAAGATAACACAAAATTTTATAACTAAAGACTAAACAACAACAATTATAAACTACTAAATAATAATATCTCAAACAAACTCAAATACAAACTCGTATCTCAAGTTATTACAATTCAAGTTCTAAACATGAAAACTAAACTAAGTCTACTAGCTAGTCTTCCGGTCACTCCTGAGTGTCGGGGCTATAGGTAGCTAAGCCATCTCCTACTCCAAGGCAAGTAGGGCAAATGTCCTCAGGGCAATCATCTGTAATATTTTCAACAGGTCCAGTCAGGAGAGGAACGAGTATAATTCATCAAGAAATCCCAAGTAAATGACAGAGAACTATAAAACAGTTATAGACAGTTGTATTGATGAACATGGCAGTTTATACGGGTAATGATGTAGAGAGACAATTAAGGTACAAAGAAAGTAAGGTAACTAAACAAGAGGAGAAACATGGCAATGAAGACTGTAAAATAAGATCTAGCTGAACTAGAGTAACATGATGAGTCCAGACAGTACAATATAAGTCCAGTGTAATCCCAATGTGAGTCTAATACAAGATGAGTCGAATGTGATTCTAATCATTGTTCTAATAAGGTGATTCGAATAAGGTGATACGAATAGTGATTTGAATAGTAGTCAAACAATGATTCGAATAAATTCTTCAAGTGTGTTTTAAAATACTGAGATCGACATGTAAACGGCTGTAGGTAATACGGCACACCACACACTCGCGAAGTGTGGGATGGCTATCGTTCGAATATCATTCACAGAGGGATGATTCGAATAGGGGGATATGTCCACATGTCTAATCAGTATTTTCTCGCCCAGTCTAATACAAATGAATCCATAATCCAACACATAAGACGAATACAAGTCTAACCAGCACATGAAGATACGAATAGGTGATTCGAATAGTGATTCGTATGGTGATTCGTATGGTAATTCGTATAAAGAGGCAAGACGAGTAAGTATGTGTGTTGCATACATGGATTCAGAAATAACAATACGTGTTTATAACAAGAATCAAATAGAACTAACTAGAAACGAAGTACAGTAATTGACAAGTAAATAAAAGAACTATCAGAGAATGTACTCGCCTGTTACTCTGAAAAGAGTAATGTAATATCATATGTCTGCACCGGAGTCACAATGTCCTAAATAGAGCAGTATGGATTGTAATGTGTTTAAAATAAGGTAAATGAAGTTTACGATACAATCTATATGATTTCTAAGCCAATCTAGGTCAAAGTCAAACTTTGGTCAACCTTGGTCAAACCAAGTCAAACTCTAGTCAACTAGGTCAAACTGGTCAACTGTCTAGGGCCAGTCAATTCTGGTCACAATGGTCAACATCCAGTCAACTAGGTCATTCTAGGGTTAACCATCTAGTAAATTTCTATATTAAGACCAAACTCAAGAATTTACCATATACTATACATATATATATGCACATCACATATATATATATATATATATATATATATTTTTTTTTTTATTTTTTTATTTTTTTTATATATATATATATATATATAATGTATAACACCATACCTTATCCCATAAATCTTACCCTTAAAACATGTCCACAATACACATCACACTAGTTATCTTGTATATACCCAAGGAAATGACATGTCCTAAAGAATTGAATTATAGGAATGAAAGAAAGCTTGAGTATATGATAAGTTGAACCCAAGTAGGAATATAGATAGGTTATTAGAACCTACAAGGATGCATGACAAAGCATGTAACCACACTACCCCTATATGATACTAACTCAACCTTACCAACCATATCCCAATCCAATTGAAACTGTCAAGAAACTGGAACATGAAATCAGTTCTCAGTTAAAGTCCAAGTGTGTGACAGGATAGAGGGTGTGGGATATCAGTGTGTTTTAGTGAAATATCAGTTTACTGAAATATTCGATTCCTTGTTCTCAGGTTTTAGTGAAATAGAACAGTTCAAAGTAGATGGTTAGTAGTGTGTTCAGATTTCAGTTACTGTTCCTAACATGATACAACATGTTACATATATATATATATATATATATATATATATATATATATATATATATATATCATTGTAACTCCTACTCAACCCTCACTCTAAATCAGTAAGAACCAATCCAACTCTCAAACCCTCGCATACCTCAACTGCTATTACCCATTAGTAATCCCAACCTCAATCTTAACAGGGCCAAATGCCTAACCATACCATATACATAACCCAATTTCAGTCTCAACCCCAAAACTTAGTTTCAGGTTTCAACAGTAGATGTTTTTCCAGTTTTTAATCCAATCATCCCACCAACAATCAAATGATATTTAAAAACAGCAACTTATAAAATATGTAACCTTAAACCTAATCTCTCAATCCACTATTTTACAACAAATTCAGGTTTTTGCATTAACTGTTAGTTTCAATAACTAAAACTGGAATGAATGACTGATACATGAACTCCCCTATCTGAAACCAAAACCTGATGGAAAACCGACAATCAGGCACATCAATGTGTTCCCCACATATACACGTGTCTAGGGGTGTCATTTCGTGTCCACATGAGTGGACACGAAGTGTCCAAACAGTGTCCTAACTAAGTATCAGACCTGTAGCACAGACAGGTCCTCGTGCGAGTGTGTATGGGTCCATAGGACACGTTGTGTCCAACACTAAGGTCGTATAAGTGTGTCAACCTGTAGACTAGGTGTCCACGTGTCTACTGAGTCCACTAGGTCGAGTCCAAGTCGCGTTGTGTCTCGTGTCCAAGGCCGTATCAGAGATAAAAACTCAACCATGTACAGACAGTGCAATGTCGGTGCACGGTCAATTTCTGCCTAACCACTCCACAAAATCCAACGAAACTTTGGGGGCATGATGTTAGTACATGCCCCCTCGTGTCCACAAAAACTCGTGTCAAGAGGATCCGAGTCGTGTCCTACAGAGGGCCCGAGTAGCAGGGGAGAACATAGGCACAGTGCAGTGCCTCGTACAGGCGTGTCACAAACTCGTGTGCGTGACACACGACACGTGACACGTCGTGATCGTGTATAGGGGTAGAGGGGGACTAGGGCTAGGTCTCTAGGTGTCTGCACGAACTTCAAGTCGTGTCGTGTCCTAGTTTTATAGCCGTGTCAGAGAGCTAAGAATCAGTGTACAGTGCAATGTGTAACGCAGTGCAGCTCGTGTTTCATGTCCGACATGACACAAAATATTGTGAAACTTTAGGGGAGTCCTAACAGTGTCTGCCCCCACCCCCGTGCCAAGTTGCACGTGTCCAAGTGGTGTGTGCAGTGAGAAAACAGTGGGTGGTAGCAGGGCACAGCACGGGGGTCTCGTGCTGCGTGTCCGTGTCCCTTTTGGACACAAAAATTCCCCAAAAATTGACTCAGTCACATATATAATTAATCCCCATATATAGGGCTACCCAACCATGTAATTTGTTTTGCAAAATACTAAAATATATTTCTATGTGGTATTTCATCGAACACGTATTTAAATACACCGATACGTGTCCGATACGGACAAGAAATAGACACGAATTTGTACCAAACTTGGGCTACACCTAGGGGCACCCTAAATGAATGCATCTATGGGAAGAAATCAGGAATTTACTAGGGTTTGTAGGGTTTTACCTATTGAGTGTTTAAACTCAATGTAAAGAGCCTCGATTCGACGTCTTCCTCAATTTTCTCCGGTTCAACCGTCCTCGAACCTTGCTAGCAAGCACCAACAAGTATCCTCTACTATTGGGGATGATGATGCAATTGATTTGACTCAATTTGGGCTCAATTTGGATTAATGGGGAGGAGTTTAGGGAAGAACAAGTAGGGCTTTTCTAGGTTTTGTAAAAAGAGGCAAGGGCTTCTTAGATGATACTTTATAGGAAGGGAGGGGGCTTGTATGGCTGTTGAAAACATTAGGGTTAGGGTTTTAGATGAGTGGTTAGGATCACTCCACCCAATTTCAAGCCTTCCTATTGGTTCAAGGCTTCTTTTCACAAATATCTTAAAAGGAAAATATCTTACCATAATAATATCTAGATATTACTAACATTGGCACTTAGTAGGAATGTTCTAACCTTAATTCTAACCTCAAGACTAATCTAGGTTAGGTTAACTTCTAGGTTAAGGCTTAACTAAAAGACTAGCACAATATTTAATTAATATAAATTACAAATTCACAAAATTATCAAAATAACCAAAATACCCCTAGGCTAAATAGTAGTAATATGACATTATAATCACATGACTAGGCTCCCTTGGTCATGGTTAGTCTCTAGGCTTAGCAAAACTAGGGTTTAACTAGTTAACCATCAAAATCACAATTCAATACTTTAAATAGTTTTAAACATAATTAAAAATCACCAAAAATCACAATATGATTTAAATATCATTATTAAATGATTATAATTACAAAATTTTAAAATTACCCTCATGTAGAAAACTGGGTGTTACAGTGCTAGCTTCTCATTCAAATATCTTTTCAGAAATGCGTTCATTGATTCACATCTATTTGTTGCAGTAGAAACACCAAAATAATTTCCTAGGAATGTGTCCGCCCATCGATGCCTTCTTCTGTACAATGCTCTAGTACACTTATTGTAATCTGCATTATAATCCCTTAGCATCTGCTGCCAACGGTTTTCAAATTCTTCGACTGAATATTACCTGTTTAAAAAATATGGACAATAACAAAAGTTTTAAAATTGTAACAACAACATTTTTTAAAGTAAAGTACCAAGTGTGAGATGAACCTTTTGATCAGATTATTCAATTCTTTTGCAAAGCCGTCTCGGCGTACATGTTTGGTTGAATTGTTTAGGATATGCCATGAGCATGTTCGATGAGCTACGCTGGGCATTAAATCTTCAATTGCTTTATTCATGGATCTGCAACCATCCGTGAAAATTGTCTCTGGTAATTTGCCATTTATACACTCTTGGAATTTTTGTAAAACCCAAGAATATGTCTCAGCAGACTCATTATGGATCAATACAAACCCAAACACACAAGTCATTGCATGATTGTTTGTACCTACCAGAACCACCAATGGTATTTGACATCTATTTGTTTCATATGAAGAATCAAATGCTAGTGAATCTCCAAATAATTCATAATCGAATCAACTTGCACCGTTAGCCCAAAAGAGATGGGTCAATCTGGAATCTTCATCTACCTTGTACGTGTAGAAGAAATATGGGCCAATGCCCTCCTTAGCTTGAAGAAATATAAGTGTTGTCGTAGCATCAACATCGTCTAGTGCTCTACTATCTTTAACTAAAGTATTGTATAAATCTTTTTTTGTCCATCCGACCTTATCCCGGCCACCAATCTGGTAGACAAATAAATTCCATACCTCAGAAGTTGTCATCCCGGATTGTTTCATCAGCTTAGCTTGTTCCTATTATGCGACTGATATCTTACGATGGGATCTCAAAAAAACTGTTTCAAAATCATTCGCCAGATTATGGTTGTAATGTACTTAAATTTTTTTTGACAACCCACAGCTTTGTATAAATGTTGTACCCAATATGAAAAATTGCTTTACAACCGCTTCTGCTTTTACTTCTTGGCTCACGAACTCTGTTAGGATCTTCAATGTATTTCTTCTGTCTAATTCTTGAATTCGAACAACACCAACTACGGACTACTAGCATCCCATATTTGTTTTTCTTTACTTCCTTCTTTCTAATACTAAAATAAACTATTTTTGAATATATATAGAAGCATGAAAATTTTAGCAATGAAGCCTTATACGCCCAAGCCAATGAGAACATATGCGCCCAAGCCAATGATGACATATGCGCCCAAGCCATCCTGTGAAAGCTCTATGCGCCCAAGCCACCCTGTGAAGCTCTATGCGCCCAAGTGAAGATCCCTTAGGAGGAGGGTGCATAGCCTGATGCAAGGCTATGCACCCAAGCCAAAGCATTCCCTGACTCGGTCAAAGCTATGATCAAAACGTGCACCGAAGCATATGGCCACGTCAGTCTCCACGAGCAGTCGTGCACCAAGGCATGTGACCACGTCAGCACCACGATCAACCCACGACCATGCAGCTTGCATGCGCCTACATCCTATGCGCCCAAAGCAAGACCATGTGCCCACATGAAAACCAGTGTGTTTTTTCATGTGGGCGTATAACATCATTCCAGCTCAGAAACTACTATAAAAAGGGGTCTCATCCCTCTTCAAAAGATAGGACGAAGAGTATTTTCAAGAGCCAAATTGCTGCACTTCTTGCCAGTGAGCCGAGAGTTAAAAAAGTTCTTAGGTTTTCTTCCACTTTTATAATCGGAGTGTCAACAGAGTAAAGGAGCAACTGCAGCTCGATCACCATCGTTCCATTTCCCAGAATTCTTTTTTGTACTCGGGGATCCTCAGCGCAGGATCTCTCAGGCATACTCGATTTATAGTGCCTTGCGCCAATAAAGAAAAGACAGCGTTTCTTTTTCTTTTTGTGTGTGTCCACAAAAATGGCGACTCTGCTGGAGACTACCTTTTCCTCTGACGAGAAGGTGGTGAAGCAATTTGATACCGACAAAGTAGAGAGCACTCAGAAGATGTTAATCGTAAAGTTCGATCAGCAGGCGTTCATAGAGATGCTCTCGAGGGATGGCTCTACTCCCTCAAAATCAGTGAAGCCAAACAAGTCTCGCAAGACTTGGCTTCCGAAGGCTCGCCGTGCATATCCTGCTAGTGTCATAGCAGATATGCAACTGGAGGACTCTTTCACATGGGTGCATGGGCCTACCACAGAAGCTCCCCAAATAAAGAAGGCTCACACCGTTCTGGGCTCTACTAGCCCAGCAACTTTTTTCTTGCACAACCAACAATAGAGTGTTCGACGCTCGAGACTCGGCAAAAGAAAGCACAACGATGCCATGAATTGGAGTGTTCGACACCCTGGGCAAACCCAGCTAGGCTCACAAACGAAGGAGGCGAAGCTGGGAGAAAACAGCGCTGTTCCACCAAGCATGCGCCCAAAGCTATGCGCCTAAGGGGTGTTTGGGTGCATAACTCAAATCAGAAAGCTTCTGTCTTCAACAGACTAGGCATCCAGGATCATACGCCCAAGGCTATGCGTCCAGGCTCGACTGATCCATATTATGCGCCCACATCGAGGGGGCTCAGATATGCTACCAAGAAGCATGCGCCCAAAGCCAGTCTCCAAGGCCTATGCGCCCACAGCAAAAAGACATGCCCCAACGCGTATAACACGGGGCTGTCTTCAAGAACATCACAGAAGTTAGGTGTAGGGATTACCCCTGTACGTGAACTAAGTCTGGATGCGCCAGCTCTCCTAACAAACCTACATACAAAGTTCAGCGATGCATGCAACATGGGTTTTAAGGTAAAACTCCCTTTCGCTGACTTGCACGACATGATAAATCATAAGCGTAAAGTGGGGGAGGACATAACAATTCATGGTGCACATTCGTGTACCAGCATTGTCATCATCTGTTACTGCTCTAAAGTAACATGAGTGCCTCAGAGACAGTCCGTGTTTCGACGGCTGCATTTCTATGACGATGAAAAGTCGCTGTGTGTCTCATCCAACATGGCTTTATGGGGTCGCCCTTATGGAAGCCCCAATCAAAGACGGTGGACCACAAACCCAACTTTCTCTTTCAGTTCCTCGAGAAGAAGAAGAAGTTTACCAACAGATGGCCAGCAGGCTGTCACATCTGAAGGAGTCTATATGGGTACTCGGTCAAAGGCGAGATTCTGTATGGATGATGAAGACTCCCAAGCTGGGGGTAGTATTCCCTCAGAATCTGAAGCGGATGACCTTCACACTGGGGGTAGCCTTCCAGAGGACGATGATCCCTCCGAGTCTGATGGCGACTATCTACATCCTTTACCTGAAGATAAGGGACTTGTCAACTCAGAGACAGACAGCATCGGCACCAGTTGTACTGTTTCCTTTGTTTATCCTTGTATGTTACCTACATACATGGCAGATGGAGAAAGACCTGAAGAAGCCAGTGATCAGACCAGCAAACGGCTAGAGGGTCTTTAAACGACATTTGCCAAGATCACTGATATGCCTACCAGTATCATGGCTGTCCAAGCTGCCGAGGCAGTCCCTCCACCTCAACAAAATACCTCGGCTCACGCTAGTCCGGCTCATAGCAACAACCCTCATTCACTAAAAAAGGAGTATCATTCCGTTGCGTCTCCCCCAAATCTTGCAAATGCTGGGGGTGGTCCATCGCCAACGACGCCTGACAACCGTTCAGCAGCCGTTTTCCGACACCTGCTTAATCAACAGGATACAATTGATTCCCTGGTTGTCCGTCTTAATACCATCTCACATAAAGACGAGCTTCAGAAGATGGGGATATCTCAACCTTATCCTCCTGAATGTGAGAATTCTACTTGCCCTCCTAACTACAAGTTGCTGATGCTAAATTCATTTGACGGGTTGACGTCTCCTCGTCAACACATGACATACTTCAACATGCAGACTCTACACTTACCCAGGGATGATCCATTCTTGTCAAAGCTGTTTATTAGCACCTTGTAGGGGGTAGCTTTTGAATGGTTCTGCAGTCTGCCTGACGGTTGTATCAATTCATTTAAAGACTTGGAGAGGTTGTTCCTCAACTTGTTTGACGAGAGTGGCATGCACGTTAGTATGTCCACCCTCATCGAGACCAATTAAAGGAGGACTGAGTCTGTCATTGCCTTCATCGAACGATTCAGGCGGCTAGTACTGAAGATGCCCTTCGGCATACCAGACTCAGAACTTATGGATACTTTTCGACATAACTTTCTTCCTACAGTAAAGTTTTGTCTGGATATACATAAGTATGATACATGGCCCACTTTTATTGGGGCCGCCGATGTTGCTAAAAACGACGTTCCTAATTTAGAATTAATAGGGTTGAAAACACCCAAATCTGAAGACAAGGGCAAGCATCCTCAAACTATCCCAGTCTGTGGGGGTAAAGGGAAAGAAGTCCTGAAGGTCGATACTTCCAAAGGAGCTTCCAATTCTCAGGGCGCCTCCGACAAGCCTAAGGAGACCTTCTTCTTTGATGAAGACGATGTCATTACCATTTTTCACACATTGACGAAGGGTATTAAACTGACATTGCCTCCACCACGATGTCCTGTAGAGGCGAACCAACTCAACGATCCCAAGTACTGTCTCTATCATCAGTACGTGCATCATTCCACCAAGGACTGCATCGTCCTGAAGAAGAAGATACAACAGCTTATCGACAACCAAGTCATCAACCTCGAAGATGAAGACAAGGTTGTATCTTCTAACATGATCTCTCTTCAGTTTGGTGACCTTCCTTCCACAGAAGTCCCAGACGGTGTGGTCCCGATCCCCAAGGCGATAATAGAAGTCGTCAACCTACCACCAGCTCGCAACTCAACCTTGGTGCCACTCACGACTGAACGTGATGAGATCATGTGGGTCCATCCGTACCTTGTGCAAGAGATGACACAGGGGGTGGTATCTCCCAAAGCAAAAACGGATAAGAAATACAAGTAAGGCCATATGGTGTCTTCTCCCATCTATGAGGTTCTATCTGGCGAGACGCGATCAGGGAAGACTTATCTTTGGACATACGATCCCGCACAAGAAGAGGAAGTAACTTTTCAAGCTCCTGCTGCCCCTACAAGCTCAGAAGCCGGCCTATCTAAGCCTTCAACTACTGACAAATCCAAGTAGAAGGAGACACGGTTTGACAAGTCCCTGAAGGTGCCAGCTCCCGAAGGCATGGATCAGGCCTACAACTTTGACATACTGGCACAGCTGGCCAATACACCTACTAGCTTGTCTCTGTTTGATCTATTGCGACTCTCCAAAGAAACACGGAAGGCCTTAAGTGAGGCATTACTACATGCCGACTCTTACCTCGCTGAAGCTAAAGCCCCCGCTGAAGACTCTGTCTCCTATCCCCACTGCCACAGTATTGTGGAAGTGGTGCCCAACATCACCTTTTCACAGGAGGACATGCTACTAAAAAATAATTGTCATAATAGAACCCTGTATTATACAGGATATATCGGGGCGATCAAGGTGGACCGCATGTACATCGATCTAGGATCCGCCCTCATCATCATTCCTAGAAGTTTACTTCAAATTCTAGGAATCCCTCTGCACAAGCTATCTGTAACCAATACAACTATCATGGCTTTCAATGCTGGTCGAAGCCACCTGCTGGGCAAGATCCGTCTCAAGTGCTAGATTGGTGATCTCCGAACGGAGGTTTCCTGCTATGTGATCGATGCCAATGTATCCTAGAACGTCTTGTTGGGACGTCCATGGATATACGAGAACATGATCATTCCTTCCATACTTCACCAGTAATTCAAGTACGTCAACAGCGACGGTGTCGTAAAGACGAAGTTTGCCGATGTCGATCCTTTTAAGGGCATCGAAGCCTAATATGGAGATTCGGTACTTTACCAATCTCAGTCCTCCCAAGGATGACAGCAACGAAGCTGACAATGAAGCTGAAGCAAGTTCATCCTCCAATAATGGTCCCAAGATTATTCGAGTCAAAGGACGTACTTCTCCAAAAAGTACTTCAAAGCCTCTCACAATCTGTTTGAAAAGGAAGAACCCTGACAAGGTCAAACCATTGACCATCACTCTCCGTAAGATACCTCTGGAGGAACCTGCTGAAGTTCATCCTCCCAATCCTGAAGAATTACCCTACGTGGTGAACTTGGCCAAGACTGTGGCTCCTCTTCCAGATGATGATCCTCTCAATGAGTAAATTAATACTCATAATAATGTACCTTCAGCGGATGATGTTATCCCTAAAGAAGAACTTGCGTATTTTCTTAGTAAAGGTTTATCTTTGAATTACTCTGATGTCTATCAATTTGTAAACCACTACAAAGATATGATATACGCTCTAGAGCACGGCATAGGACCATACCCCTACATACCGGTCATGACGCCTCACCTACGGGAAAAAGTTTACCCAGAAGATGTCCACTATTTTATCGTTCCAGCCAGAAAGAAGGATGAAGAGCTAATTATCTTCGGTCGAATAATTGGCGAGAGAAAATTTGTTCCGGACTCTACTTCTCCCATGCACAACACGGAAGCTGATTATGATTCAGGGAAAATGCAACTTTTTCGGTATAGTTGGCAGGCCAAGAATATCATCAAGAACATGGGATATGACCTCAAAAGCGACCAGGGGCTAAATTACAGCCGAGGATGACGGTTGCCAATACGACACTTTGCTCCTTCCAGCAAACCCGAGAACTACTATCAAAGAAACAGTATTGGTTTGGGTTATGTCACTCCTCCAACAACTTCCTAAAGATCAGATGATGAAGCAGATCATTGTTCTTACTCTTCTGATTCCTGCCTCTGGGACTCAGACTCCAGCAATGGCAACATGTTCAAAGCAAGTTTGTCCGTCAACATGGTTTCAGTTGACCAAATTGCGGACGATGTCCAATCGATCGAGCTTGAACAATGGGCTCAAAAGATGGATACTAGGTAGGAGCTGCGCTTTGAACAACGTCAACCACCTACCGAAGACAAAGTCATCCAAGTCAATATAGGAGATGAATCATCTTTTAAACCAATTTTCATTAGTAAAAGTCTGTCTGGCGATGAACGCCAATCTCTTATACAGCTTATAAGAGAATACATCGACGTCTTTGCATAGAGCTATGAAGACATGCCAGGCCTGGATCCTAAAGTCGCCATGCACCGTCTAAATATTTCGTCTAAAGCTAAGCCAGTGAAGCAGCAACAACGACGATTCCGACCAGATGTCATGGAGGCCATCGAGAATGATGTCAAGAAGCTCATTGCTAGTAGATTCATTCGCGAAGAACAACACCCTGACTGGGTTGCCAACATCGTTCCAGTCATAAAAAAGAACGATAAAGTTCAAGTCTGTATCGATTACCGTGATTTGAACTCTGTATGCCCGAAAGACGAGTTCCCTCTACCGATCACCAACGTAATGTTCGACAATACTTGCGGCTTCGAACGAATGTCCTTCATGGATGGGTTCTCAGGCTACAACCATATCAAGATGTTCCCCGACGACGAGAAGCACACATCTTTTCGAACACCATTGGGGGTATACTGCTATACGGTGATGCCCTTCGGATTGAAGAATACAGGAGCTACATACCAGCGAGCCATGAACATAATTTTTTGCGATTATTTGTGCAAAATTGTGGAGTGCTACGTAGACGATATCGCAGTTAAAAGTCGTCTCAAGGGCAACCACCTCCAAGACTTGAGAACGGTGTTCGAACTAATGCGTGCACACCAACTCAAGATGAATCCAACTAAGTCCTTTCTGGGAGTCTCCAGCGACAAGTTCCTTGGTTTCATCATCACTTCAAAGGGTATACATCTTAAATCGGAGAAAGTGAAGGCTATCCTCGATATGCATCCTCCAAGAAACCTAAGAGAGCTACGCTGACTACAAGGAAGGCTAGCCTACATCAGACGATTCATTTCGAACCTTTCTGGAAGGTGTCAACCATTTACTCAGCTCATGAAGAAAGACGTATCTTTCGTCTGGACTGAACAATGTCAACGCACATTTGACGAAATCAAGAAGTATCTTACAAGCCCCCCAGTATTGGTAGCTCCAATAATGGGAAAGCCTTTCTTACTATATGTCCGTGCTATGGACCATTCCCTTGGCGCCTTTTATCTCAGAAGAATGAAGGCGGCCATGAACAGGCAATCTACTACCTCAGCTGCACAATGGTCGATGTCGAGCACAGATACACACCTGTGGAGAAGGAATGCCTTGTACTAGTATTTATCATCCAGAAGATACGCCACTACATATCCGGGCAGACTATCCACATCATATCTAAAGTGAATCCTCTTAGAATACTCATAACTAAACCGGGTTCTCTCAATTCCGGTTTAGCTACATGGGAAATGCTGTTGACTCTATACGATATGCTCTTCGTTACTCAGAAGGCAGTAAAAGGCCAAGCATTAGCTGATTTCCTAGCAGCTCAACCGGTGCCAGAATCTTTCAAACTCTATGACAAAATCCTCGATGAAGTTGTGGAGTCTAACACTGCAACTGAAGAAATCCCCATTTGGCGAATGTTCTTTGACGGTGCCTCAAGAACAGGACCTAAAAGAAATATTATGGCCGGAGTAGGCGTCGTGCTCGTGTCATCTGATCATCCGGTTATACATCGTGCATATTCTCTCGTGGAACCTTGCACCAACAACGTGGCCGAATATAACGCCCTATTAATCGGCATACAACTGGCAAAACAATTAGGAGTTGACTATCTAGAAGCTTACGGCGATTCCAAGCTAATAGTTAGTCAGCTCCGAGGGGATTATGAAGTTCCTTACGAAGATCTCATCCCCGATCACAGAGCAACAATCGAGTTGGCGTCTACTTTCGCTAGATTCTTCATCAAGTACGTGCCTTGACTACAGAATATAGAAGCAGATGCTCTAGCCGGTCTCGCTGCTTCCTTGACCGTGCCTACTAATACTCAGCAGTCGATCATAGTGTCTGGTCGAAAACTATTCTGTGCAAAAAATGCCTTGCATATTCATCACAATTATATAACAGAAACAAACGTCGATGTTAAAGACTGGAGATTTTCTTTCATAGACTATGCCGTCTATGGGATCCTCTCCGAGGACCCGAAGGAAGCAGTGTCTATCCAAAGGCGATCCCTCAAATTTTACTAGGACACAGCTACCAAAGTGCTATACCGATGCTCTTATGACGGGCTACTGTTACGATGTTTATCAGACACAGAAGACAAACATGCACTCTAGGAGGCTCACGATGGAGTTTGTGGTGCACATTAACCAGACCCCAAATTACAAGATCGCCTCAAACGAATGGGTTATTATTGGCCAATAATGATAGAAAATGCTATTGAATATACAAAAAAGTGTAGAGCCTGACAGTTCCACGCCGATTTCATTGATTAACCTTCACAGTTTCTACACCCGACGGCAGCATCTTGGCCTTTTGAAGCCTGGGGCATGGACGTCATAGGACCAATCAGCCCACTATCTTCCAGAGGACATCGGTTCATCCTAGCCATAATCGATTACTTCTCCAAATGGGCAGAAGCTATACCGTTCACCGAAGTGAAGGCGTCAAACGTGATCAGTTTTATCAAATATCATGTTATCTACCGCTTCAACCTACCTCGCATGATCATCCATGATAATGGTCCACAATTCACAAGCCATGCATTCTATTGGTTCTGTGATAGGAATCGAATTCAGAACGTAGCCTCTACTACCTACAATCCAGCGGCTAACGGGCTAGCAAAAGCCGACAATAAAACCATCATAAAACTTCTCAAAAAGTTTGGGTCTTCAAACAAGCTCGATTGGAATGAGTGTAACGCCCCAGTCCCAACATACTTAGGACTAGGTACGTATACATGCCAGCTGCATACATATGAAGTATACTCCAATATATGGAAACCTCGTATGACTACATAAGCTATAAAATACAGTAAAACCAGAATAACTAAATCTCATCCACTAGATAAATAAACGATATAAAAACAACTTTGAATTTGTCATGTATGCAATCGTTGGACGGAGACAAAGTCCACTACCAACTATCTCAAATAAAATATACAAGAAGTGATCGATAGAATAACAAGACAAACCAAGCGCAATCGTCTTCGAAAGGTTGAAGAAGATCACGACTAGAACACCTGCAAAAAAAATAAGAGCACACACCTGGTGAGATAACCAGGTCCTCAGAGGGATGTAACAAGATACAATAAACATGCCATATAAGTACTGAGTATAAAATATGCCACATTCAAAGAAAGTGACAAGACATAAATAAGGTAAACTAACCGTACTAATGTGAACATGCAATTTGAAAAATAATCCTTCGACGCATGAGCCCTGGCTGTAAATGGGATCTGGTATGGTCCCCACTTGGGCACTAGTGACCACAGCGCATGACGTTCAAAAACGATAGTGGCAAACCTGAGAGGGTCATCATACCCGTATCTCCAGCGGAGCTTCCGGGTTACAAGGAAAGTACATTAGAAGCCCATACATCAGGAATTGTTCTTTCCACCTAATATACCTGTCAAGTCGCATCCACGACCATGTTTCTCTACTAACTGCTAAGTCTCCTAACATGCCTCTATTAGCAGTTAGTCCTAACGCATGCACATGGGAGATCAGCCCACACGCAAGAACCTCTACATGCTACTCATCTCACACATCCTCGTGGTACAACTGTGTCAAGGTATATGCAATACACTACAACGGTAGTCTCTTAACTCTAAGTCCATATGCAATCAAAGGATAATAACAAAGTATATCTAATATCACTGAGCAGACAATAAATTAAGAACTGTAAGAACTGGAAATAAATGAACAGTGATATGTAAAAAAATACAACTGAATATAAATAGTATAATGGCAAGGTATCTTGCCTGAGGGTGGTACGAGAAGCAACAAAATCCAACAATCAGAATCGTCAACACGAAAGTCAAAATCCACAAGAAGCTCTGGATGCTGAAACAAATATCACGAACGAGTTTGGAATAAAAGATATGCCTAGGAAACGCCTATCCAAAAGTTAAATTCTGGAACATGGGCAAAATCGTAAATTTCGGGTCAAAACGATGTCCGTCGTTGGACCCACTTTGTACCGAAATATGTGCCAATATCTATGGTCTCTAAAGTCATCAAACTACATGCCTATAGATTTGTTTTGATGAGACGAACCCAACGGTATGTCCAATTTTAGATTTCGGTGGGCTGTGCACAAAATCGCCCGTTGAGTGGAATTGTGGGCCTGCCAAAATAGTGTCCCGATCAATCTTCTCAGAATTGAACCAAACTTGGCTCACCGGACGAGAAAAATATTTCGAGTCAAATGGCGCATGTTTCGTCGCGATTTGATGAGTGTGCACAAAGTTGTGACTTAATTTGCAAAGGATCGATACGGGGGTATCTCGACGGATACGCATTTATTTCGTCGCACACCTGCAACGAAATCGGGTTCCGTCAGTTCCCACACGTCGACAACATCTATATGCGCCTTTCGATGCATATAGTGCACGACCATGTCGCCCGGTTTGTCGGGGCACACGCCGTATCGGGTGTTTTTTACCTTTTTGAAAACAGAATTTTACATATTTTTGAGAACTTGAACTACGCGTAACTTTTTACACACTAGATGAAAAGTGAATCCAGAAGGTACATTACAATCTTGGTTATGTTGTCTTAGACTGTCTTTAATTAGTTTTAACGAAAGTTTAATAGACAGCGAGAAAAGTGGCCGACAAGTTGATGTTTCAAAACAGTTTTTAATATTCAGAAAAGTAGTTTTTCTCCAACTTCGTCTCGATTTTTCGAGCAAGTTGGATGGCCATGTCAAAATCCACCTAGGGGATCTTGAAGAGGGTCATGTGGGCTTTCTACACGAATTTACGGATCCAAAAACGAATTTAAAATGAGGGAGACATCGATGGGGGAAGTAGGATACCTTAAAGTGGAAAACTGTTGTTGTTGTCGCGACGACCGGGAGACGGGACTGCTGTCACTCCAGCGAGGTTGGGCACGCACGCCGAGGAGAGGGAGGAGGAGGAAGGAAGGAGAAGAGTGGAGGAGATTAGGGTTTTCTTTAGAGTCATATATATATATATATATATATATATATATATATATATATATATATATATATATATATATAATTCCAGGCGGCTCCCGACGGCTCTCAGGCGTCTCCCGCCTCCGCTCGCCTTGCTCCGCCGGCTCCTCAGGGACCCGAGGCCCCTTCGTGGGCGGCGGTGGCCGCGTCGCAGCCCTCAGCGCAGTGGCCATCGGGCAGCTTCTCCTCCGTCCAGACGTCTCCTTCAGCGTCGATCGACGGCCCCGCGGCGCTCTTCTCCGCCGCCCTCGCGCGGTGGCCTTCGGCTCACCCCTCCCCCGCCCCTCTCGGAGCGCTTCCTCCTGCGTCGTCGCTTGCTGGCCCCGTGGCAGCGTTCCCCGCGTCTGTGCCGCCGTCCACGGCCCTCGCCGATCCGTCGTCGTCCTCCGGCCTCCGGCGCTCCCGTCGGATCTTGCTGGAGGACCTATCTCGCCGCTAACCGGCTTAGGGGCGGCTGGCCTCCATCTCGCCGGCTGCTCACCCCCCCCCCCTCCGGACTCCCTTCCGGGTCCACTCCTCCTTCCCCCCGGCTTCGTTCGGAGCCGCCTCCGGTCTCGTGGCCCCTCCCCCGGCGGTCGCCCCTCCGCTGGTGCTCGCCGTCCCTGCGCCGGCGCCTAGGCTCAGCTTCGGTCTCTGTGCTCGGTCGAGTTCGACGGTCTCCGCCTCGCCGGCGGCTCGCCGGCGACCAGGCTCCCGCGGGTTGCCGTCGCCCCCGCCCCCCCTCCCCCTCCCTTCCCGGCCACGCTCGCCGGCCCCCGCCGCGCTGAGCGGCTCCCCTCGAGCGGCGCGCCTTCGGGCCCCGCGCCCTCGGGTTGCCCGCCCCTTCGGGCAGTGGGCCGTCCCCCACGTGGGACTGACTCCTCGAGTCATGCGCGCCTGACACCTCGTCTCCCGCGCGTTGGTGTCCCGCCCTCGGGTGCAGAGCGCTTGGACAATTCGAATTTTGATTGTTTTTTCAAAATTCGATTTTCCTTTCTCTCTCTTAAAAAAAAAAAAAGAATTAGAGGGCCGTGCCCTCACCCTCTACCAGCCCAACTCCCACATTTTCCCTTTTTTTTTTTGCTCTTGGGGTTTGAAATTTGGAGATTTGCGTTTTCGAAATTTCGAAACCTCAATTCCTGTTATTTCGAAATTTCCTTTTCGAAATAACAGTTTTGTCATTCCGATTTTCGGAATTTCGGTATCTCGCTTATGATCCTTTTTAGATTTCCTACCTTGTTCTCAGGACCCATTTTGTGTTTTGCGGTCCTGCACCTGCTTGTATTGCTCGTTCTGAGCCACCTTTTATTTCAATAAAATTTCTTCTGGTTAAAATATATATATATATATATATATATATATATATATATATATATATATAATACAGATTTTGGAGATGCTTCTCTTCCAGGTCTCCCTCAGTTCCCCTCTGGGATGGTTTCTTCCCTGTGCATCCTAGCCGGCGTTGTCCACCCGCTCCTCCCTTTTCTCCCTCATGCATCGTCCTCCGCCCTATCAGCCGCCGACTTGGCTGATCGCAGCTGCGGCGGCCCAAGGCTGCCAGATCGCTGCTCCCCGCGGCAGACGACGGCCTCCGCGGCACGCTCGGTCGGGCCCCTGCCTGCCTTCTTCTCGGCCTGTTGTCGCCCCGTCGCCGACTTCAGGCATTCCGCTGCCGTCCGCTCTCGGTCCACCCCCCTTTCGGCGTTGCTCCCGGGGTGGACCGTTGACCAGCTCCAGCTGATGGAGCGTAACCGCTCGGCCGCGGTCGTCACCCGACTTCTCCAGCCCAGCAGCAACCCAGATGCCCGCCTCGGCCACGCGGCCGGCGACTGTCGTCCCGAGGAGCGCCACCCCCCTTTTTCCTCTGCCCCTTTCCCGCTCTCCTTGTTTCCTGTACCATTTTCAAATTCCTCACTCGCTTCGGGAGCAGGGCTGGCCGCTCTTTCCTTGAGCCTCGGGCCATCGTTGGGAGTCTCGCCTACTATGTGCGGTCAACGAGCCTTCCTTCCGTTTGCTGCTGGCTCGGGGGGCCACGTGCCCATCTCGGGTAGTGGTCCTTAGGAGAGAGCTACGTTTGCGCATTCCCCCCTTTTTCTGCTGGTTCGGGGGACCACGTGCCCCTCTCGGAAGTAGGTCACTCTTGCGCACTCCCTCCCTGTGCTGACGTTCCGGGCGGCCACGTGCCCCCCTCGGAAGGTGGTCCTGCTAGTGCGCTCCCTCCTAGCGCTGCTGCTCTGGAGGGCCATGTGCTCCTCTCGGATGGAGGCCGCTCTTGCGCACTCCATTTTGCTACTATTTCTTCTGGGGGCTACGTGCCCTTCTCGGATTCCAGTCCCTTTGGGGAGAGCTGCGCTAGCGCAATCCGTTATTTTTTTGCTGTCCCCTGTGCAGCTGTTTCGGGGGGCCACGTGCCCCTCCCGGGTGTAGGACCCTCTTGTGCACACACTCCTTGTGCTGCTGTTTCGGGAGGCCATATGCCCCTCTCGGATGGAAGACCCGCAAGGGTGAGCGCGATCCACCCTCTTCAGGTGCAGGCCCCTCCTGCGCGCTCTCCCGATGCACCTTCTTCCAGCACCTTGGCGCTTTCCGGGATCCTTTCTTCTAGCCTTTTGGCACGTTCCGGGGACCTTCCCTCTTGCCTCTTGGCGCAATCCGGGGAGACACCCCCTAGCCTTTCGGCTCTTCCGGATGCTTCCCCCTCCCTTTCAGGCCACAACACCCAGAGCCACTTGGCGCTCCCTGCCCTTGCGCAACCCAGGCCCTTCATCGCGTTGGCACAACCTTCCATCCCCGGCTCTTTTCCAGCCCGGAGCAGCCCCTCTGGGCTGGCGTCTCCAGGTGCCCCTTCGTCCTCGCGGCCCCAGCAACCTTCTCCTGCTGCCTCCCTCCTGTCCACCCCCTTCCGCCCTCCGAGGCCCCTCCCCGCGCCTCCTATGCCGAGGCCTTACGCCCTGCCTGGGGTAGTCGTTCGCCTTCGGTCTCAGAGGAGATCCAGCTCCCAGATGTCGAGTTTTTGCCCGCTTCCGTCGACGACCCCATCCGGGTCCCCTTCGCCGCGTCGGAGATCACTTCCCTATCCGCCTCTTTTTCTAAGTCATTTGTGCTCAAGTTCGGGTCCGGCTGCCCGAAGATATCCTTTGCAGAGGCAGCCATCGCCAAGTAGGGCCTCTCTGCCGCTTTCCGGGTCGCTCCGCTCGACCCTAAGCACATGCTCCTTCACCTCTCTTCCGACTCGGATTACGCGTTAGTCCGAGCCAAGGGCACTTCCAGAATGGGAACGCAGATCGCTAAAGTGGTCAAATGGTCCCCCGACTTCAACCCTAAAATAGATTCAAAAATCATCTCAACCTGGATCACACTCCCCAACCTCCCCCTGGTTTGCTTCCCCGCAGCAGCTCTAAAATGGATCGCCAGCTCCTTTGGGACCCTGGTTGCCATCGCCGAAGAAACTCGCAACCTCTCCAAGTGCAACTATGCGAAGATATGCGTGGAGTTAGACCTCGCAAATGACCCCCCTAAAACCATTGAGATAGAACTCAGAGATGTCACTCACAGCCAACCGCTGGTCTACGACAATAACATCTTCTTCTGCAAACACTGCCAGATGAGCGGACACCTAATTCAGCACTGCTTCAGAGCCCACCCTGAACTAAAAAAGAAAATCCCGTGCACTCCTAGAGAGACCACAGCTCATAGAGACCCCACCAATATCATACATAAATCTACTCCCGACCCCCTCCCTCAGATAGATGGCAAGCCTCACCCCCACCCTCCTTCGCCCGACCCGACCAACCATGCTATCGTCCCCTTCACTCCCTCCATCCTATCCCTCCACAACTCATTCGAACTCCTATCAGACACCCCTTCAGTTGATGTCAATAACGACCAAAATGTCCACAACGAGCATCCTTCCTTCTACGCCGATCTACACCCCCTCAAGACCGGAGACCCCACACATCACCTAAACGCCCTAATCAACCAACCCCTCATACAACCTGAGAACATCTCCCCACCCCCCCAAGAGGCCTCTCACTCCACCAAATCAGCAATCGATCTCCCTCCACATCCAGGAGTAGACGCAGTGGCGATCAGCTCTGAGCAGTTGTAGGAACACCAAACAACCACAGAGCCCCGTCGTGATTATTCCAGCCTCCCAAAGGACGCATAAACCTCACTCAGTCATACCTTATCTGGAAGCTCTACCCCCCAAAGGAAGCTCAAGCCTCATTAAGCTATCCATTAACTGGCAGATTCTGGCAAGCATAAGTTGCAGGATTCCTAGACCGTGACAACCCCTTATGCGCCCTGGAAGAACAAGAAAATGACCCACCTACCACCGACACCGACGCCGAGGGAAGCAAAGAACAAGGGCGGACCAACAAAGACACCGAAAGCAACGGGCACACCAGCATATCAACCAAAAAACCAACTCCAAGAAGAGCAAAAACAACCTTAAGTCGATGACAGCTAGGAATACGAGGTCCACAACGAAGCTCAACCACCCTCATCCCAACCCCTCGTCCAATGCTTAACATCATCTCCTGGAATGTGAGGGGGCTCGGCAACAAACCGACGATGAACAGATTGCTCATCCTCAAGAAGACTCATCGCATTGATCTATTAATCATCATCGAAACTAAAATCCCTGAAAGTAGAATAAAAACCATTAAACTCAAGTTAGGCTTCTCACAGGCCATCGCTGGTGGTAATGACATCTGGCTCTTTCTTGCTCAAGAATTCAAATTCGGCATCATTCACGACTCTCCCCAAGCTCTCACCTGCTGGGTCGAACACCCGGCCCTCAAGTATCGCTCCGTCCTCTCCGCTGTTTATGGCAGTTGGGACATCCCTGAACGCAGACTGCTCTGGGCTGACCTGCTGAGGGTACATTGCCAGGGTATCCCGTGGCTTTGTATTGGAGACTTCAATACGGTATTATGCAGAGAGGAGAAGTCTGGCGGTCGCCCTCCTCCCAAACCAGCGATGGATGATTTCAACAATTTCACCTTCCTCGGACACCTCACCCCCATACCCTTCCTCGGTAGTGCTTTCACCTGGTATAACATGCAGGAAGGACATCGAAGATAATACTCCAGACTAGATCGAGCAGTGATCAACGATGGCTGGACCGACATGGGCTTAATCACTAATCTCTCTTATCTAAACTCCACTGAATCTGACCACTCCCCTCTCCTCGTCCAGATCAACAACAACCACACCAGCAACAAGAAAGCTTTTCGCTTCCTAGACTTTTGGCGACACCACCCCCAATTCTAAAACACCGCAGCTTCTGCTTGGAACTCCGTCTCGGTCCTTGACCCGATGGCTCGTATGGCGGCGAAGCTCAAAGCCACTCGTAAGGCCCTTTCGTCCTGGAGCTTAGAGGCCTACGGCAATATTTTTCAGGCTATCAGGGAGGCAGAGGACGATGTCACTCGTGCGGAGTCCGTTTTTGCTATTAACAGATCCCTAGAAGCCTGCGCCTCCTTCAACCTCGCCAAAGCCCTCCTCAAATCCAGACTGAGAGTGGAGAACGAATTCTGGAAGCAAAAAGCAAGATCAACCTGGGACACCGACGGAGACCGGAATACCAGATTCTTTCATGCGTGTGTCAAAGGACGCAGGAACAATTTAAAATTACACCGAATCCTCGACGACAACGGCAACCTAGTTGAAGACCAGACAGGAATCCAGGCCGCGGCGACGAACTTCTACTCCAAGCTCTTCACCAAAGAGCGGGTCGTTCACGACGAGACGCTTTTGTCAGTAATCCTTTCCCTCATTAGTGATAACGACAACGAGACCCTGCTGACCACCACTTCGGTGTAGGATGTCAAAGCTGCGATCTGGTCCATTAATGAGCACAGTGCCCCAAGACCGGACGGTTTTAACGGAGTATTCTTCAGAACATGCTGGAACATCATCAAAACTGATTTAGTCGAAGCCACAACTGCTTTCCTTCAAGGGGCCAGATATCCCAGGTCAATTTCATGCGCCAACATAATCTTTATCCCCAAGAAAAAAAATCCAGAAAACTTTAAAGACTTTCGTCCGATCAGTCTCTGTACCTTCACCAACAAAATTATATCCAAGATCATCGCCTCTCGGATGTCTGATCTCCTCCCCAAGATCATCTCCGAAGAGCAAAGCAGATTCGTCAAAGGCCGCCATATAACAGACAACATCCTCCTTGCGCAAGAGATGATCACATGCATGAAGTTCCCGTCGAGGGGGGAACGTGGCCATCAAACTTGACATGGAAAAAGCATACGACCGACTTGACTGGCAATTCATGATTTGGGTTTTCAGGGCCTTTGGCTTTGCCGAAACATGGATCGACATCCTCTTCAGATCCATCGACAATGCGTAGTTGTCCACCGTCATCAATGGCCAGGCTACAAGATTCTTCCGTTCTACCCACGGGGTTAGACAGGGGGACCCGCTCTCTTCCACCATTTTTATCATAGCAGCCGAAGCCCTCAGTAGAAGCCTTAATAATATGCCCAGAATGTCGGGTTTCAATCACTTCCACACCACCACCAGCTGTCCACTTATCACACACCTGGCATACGCCGACGATATCCTCATCTTCTCCTCTGGAGACAGCGGTTCGATGGAAGTCGTTTTGAGAACGATCGCCAGATACACCTCCTGCTCCGGTCAGTGAGTCAACAGCAACAAGAGCGTCATCTACACTCATCACAAAGCAGACAGAACCCGCTCTACTCTGCTCGCCAACATGACATCCTTCAGCACATCATACCCCCCTTCCTTTACCTTGGATGCCCACTAGTATACGGTAAGGTAAACTCAGGTATATTCGAGCCCCTTGTTGACAAGATCCGCAAACTCATCGCAGGATGGCATAACGCTACCCTATCCCCAGGGAGCAAAATGATTCTCATCAAACACGTCCTTTCATCCATCCCGATGTATATCCTGGCCGTTTGCTCCCCACCCTTGAAGGTGCTCCACTATCTCGAATCCCTATTCGCCAAATTTTTCTGGGGTCATAGCGACGGCAAGGACAAACACCACTGGGCCGGATGGGAGTCGATGGCCAAACCTACTGATGAAGGAGGTCTGGGCTTCTGCAGACTTGCCCACATCGTGGACGCCTACTCTATTAAGCTATGGTAGAAGTTGCGCACCGAGACCTCCTTATGGACGAGATTTATGAGAGCAAGGTACTCCAGATTCTCCCATCTGTCGGAAGCATGCACTAACAACAGATCCTCATCTTCGTGGCGCCGCATCGCACGGGGTCGCAGCATCGTCGAACCACTCATTCGTCTTCAGTTGGAAGACGGCCGCTCCCCGACCTATCTGGAACGGTGGTTAGAAACAGATATCATACATCCCAACACCCTTACTTCGCAGGGCTACGAAATTAGAGATCTTTGGGAGGACGGCTCCGGATGGAATTGTAGGAAGGTCAGAGATTGGCTGGCCAGCCGACAACCAGCCGCCTTCTTGTAGCTAATCTGCAGATTTCAGAAACACACGACACCTGGAAATGGTCTCCCAACCCGGGTGGGACATTCACCTTGGCCTCCGCCAGACTCGTTGTCAGAGACAGAGGAGCGCCGAACAGCGTTTATGCCAAATTTTGGCAAGCATGCCTTCCCATCAAATGGTCTATCCTCATCTGGCGTGCTATTCGCCGGAAGATCCCGACGGATGACATTATCGGAACTATAGGATTCAGCCTCGCTTCCAAATGTCACTGCTGTGAGGAACACAAGTCGGAATCAGCAGAACATATTCTTCTTTCGGAAGATCTGGCGACAGGCATATGGTCCAAGCTCCACAATAGTCTTAACATTGCTCAACCGACTGGGGGCTTATACGATCTCCTGGCCTTCTGGAGCCGATCCTACGGGCATCAGATCGTAGCAGCCGCCGGTATTTGGGTTCTTTGGAAGAACATGAACAAATTCATATACGAAGGGCGCCAAATCCACCATATACAGTTGTACAGAGAGGTCATCAGACAATGCTACAAAGTCCGGAGGTGCTGCTCTCACGTCTCCAACTCGTTCTGGGAAGGCCTGGCTTAGGCCGCCCTCCCCCCTTCTTTTTGTCGTGCGTGTATTGCACTTGTCTTTTTCTGTCCTTTCAGTGCGTTTAACGCCCTTACTTGTATAGGCTACGGCATTTTGCGCCTATTTCTTCAATAAAAGTTGGGGTTTTTATTAATATATATATATATATATATATATATATATATATATATATATATAAATATGAATAAAAGGCTATTGGGGGGGTCGGCCACAAATAGGCGCCCAAGTTGCTGCCTTTGCTGCTAGCATAGGTGTGGGTGGTCGGGTGGGGCCAACCACCCATTAACTTATATTATTATTATTATTATTTTTTTCTTTTCTTTTCTTATCTAAACTTCAATATATATATATCTATATTTATATATGTATATATCCATAAATACACCAAAAAATCTATTTAAAATCCAAATACCATTTAAAAGTCAACTATCTAATTATTTAATATATTTGAGCATATCTACATATATATATATATATATATATATATATATATATATATATATATATATGTAGATAAAAAAAAAATATATATATATATATGTAGATAAAAAAAATAAAAATAATATATATATATATATATTTTTAATAAAACCCTCTATTTTTATTAATTAAGGCTCGAAGACCGAAGCCTGAACAAGTATACAAGGCGCAAAATGCCGAGGCCTATACCAGTATACCACCAAAATAAGAAGGAAGACGGGGGATCCGACAACCAACGAGATCTAGGGGAGGACTGAGGACCAGAAAGCCCTCGAGCTGTGAGCACACCGGGTGCTCCTTTTATGACATTGGCGGAAGACTTCCTGGATGAGCTGGTTGGCCGTGTAGTGGAGTCCTTCATATCTAGCTTTG
>JANAVB010045195.1:72500-75969 GCA_029216955.1 Iris pallida
ATGAATACAGTTAAGGAACCATTAACTCATTATTCAAATTGCAAATGGGTTAAAAGGTCCAATTAAAATATCTAGAATTGAAGGAAGGTCGAGTAAGTCGAGGTGGAAATACAGTCGCATAGCTGGGTATATGACTAACAACACTTGTGTATATACTACTATCATGGTCATAAGTGACATGGCAGTTAGTGTGGAATACTCAGTAGGTTATCTGGGCCTACCATTAAAATTTTAGCTCAAGTATCCTCCAAAAGTTTCAAAATAAACCTTCAAAAATATACCATCAAAATTTGTATTTACTCCAAGCCGTTCAATTTATCATAAAAAAAAATTAAAATCACTTTCATAAATCTCAAAGCAATTTTTTTTTGCTATGTTACTACTGACTTCTTCAAAAAAAATTTACATTTACCATTCAACTTTTAAACTCAAGAGTTCATAAATCATGAATCTATATATACAATATCCATAATCAATTATAACTTTAAAACTCTACAAAACTAATAGCTCCTCGAAAAAATTTCTAGCACATACAAAGCAATCTCAAAATTTTAGCTCAATATTTTAATACACTCATCAATTTTAGCTTCTATTCATCCTAAGTCATTTCAAATAATCACAACTTGTAAATGATAAACTTTATTTGGTCAATCATAACAACCTTATCACATCATTAATATATATTTATTATTATTTTTTCCAAAATTCTTGTAATATTAGCAATCCAACATTAAACTAAACTTTCAAATAATCTTATCAGTCAAAATTTTTTTTTTACCGAAAATCTAAATAGATTTGTAAATCCTCAATCATAGGACACCATTTAAAATAAAATTTCTCAAAATCGTTTTTAATTTTTAAATATTTTAAACCAAATTTACCGTCATTACTTCCACTTAAATTCAAATTGACTAAACACGAAAATCGCAAGTTGTACAACTCAAATTTAAATAATTCCTATGGCCATTTTTAAAAGCTAAGATCATTTTCAAACCAAATTTATAACTGTTCAAAGGTGTATAACTATAATACAATAATCATAAACATCAAAACTCGAAGATCATAAATTTTATATTGTTCAAAGATGTATATCTATTACCCAAAACTCATAAATATCACAACTCGAAAAGTAAATCATTTTATACTTGTGCAAGGATGTATAACTATAACCCAATAATTCTAAATATCAATTCTCAAAAGCCAGTCAATTTCTTAATCAAGGGTATAAATCTAGCCTCTTTTGTTTTCCTTCCTGCAGTATCAATCCTATGGTGTCTACTATTTAGAAATCTCAAGATTAAAACATTCTTTGGTAGTATCCTACTTTACAAATTACTATCATTAATTCATACAAAAAAAGCCTTTTAACTCAATTAGAGTCTAAATGTATTCCAATTGCCAATAACTATTCTAGCCATGTGGTTGACCTATGAGTATACACTATGTCATCTTTCTAGTTGACACTAAGCACGAAGTAAGAATCAACGGTAGAAAAGAATCAAGCAAGATGCAATTAAAGGAAGTCGAACGAGATTCCGAAATTTGAAGTCAAGGGAAGGGTCAAGTTGTATGGATGAGATTCCTAGATTCTAATCCTATGTTGCAGGCTCACATCGTACAATTACGTAACCGAAGTGACAACTTGACCTGCATGGGCCACCACAAAACATGTAACGCCCCAGTCCCAACTACTTAGGACTAGGTACGTATCCATGCCAGCTGCATACATACGAAGTATACTCCAATATATGGAACCTCGTATGACTACATAAGCTGTAAAAAGTAGAACCAGAATAACTAAATCTCATCCACTAATAAAATGATATTAAAAACAACTTTGAATTTGTCATGTATATAATCGTTGGCGGAGACAACCTACTACCAACTATCTCAAATAAAATGTACAAGAAGTGATCGATAGAATAACAAGATGAACCAAGCGCAATCATCTTCGAAAGGATGAAGAAGATCACGACTAGAACACCTACAAAAAAAAATAAGAGCACACCCTGGCAAGATAATCAGGTCCTCAGAGGGACGTAACAAGATACAGTAAACATGCCATATAAGTACTGAATATAAAATATGCCACATTCATGAAAGTGACAAGACATAAATAAGGGTAAACTAACCATACTAATGTGAATATGCAATTTGAGAAACAATCCTTTGACGCATAAGCCCTGGCTGTAAATGGAATCTGGTATGGTCCCCACTTGGGCACCAGTGACCACAGCGCTGACGTTCAAAAACGACAGTGGCAAACCTGAGAGGGTCATCATACCCGTATCTCCAGCGGAGCTTCCGGTTACAAAGGAAGTGCAATCGAAGCCCATACGTCAGGTATTGTTCTCCCCACCAATGTACCTGTCAAGTCGCTCCCCACCATGTTTCTCTAACTACTAAGTCTCCTACATGCCCTATTAGTAGTTAGTCCTACGCATACACATGGGGGATCAGTCACCACGCAAGAAACTGTACATGCTACCTCATCTCACCATCCTCGTGGTACAACTGTGTCAAGGTATATGCAATACACTACAACGGTAGTCTCTTAACCCTAAGTCCATATACAATCAAAGGATAATAACAAAGTATATCTAATATCACTAAGCAGACAATAAATCAAGAACTATAAGAACTGGAAATAAATGAAAAGTGATATGTAATACAATGCAACAACTGAATAAAAACAGTATAATGGCAAGGTATCTTGCCTGAGGGTGGTGCGAGAAGCAACAGAATCCAACAATCAGAATCGTCAACACGAAAGTCAAATCCACAAGAAGCTCCGGATGCTGAAACAAACATCACGAACGAGTTGGAATAAAAGATATGCCTAGGAAATGCCTGTCCAAAAGTTAAATTCTAGAATATGGGCAAAATCGTAAATTTTGGATAAAAACGATGTCCGCCGTTGGACCCACACTTTGTACCGAATGTGTGCTACTATACGGTCTCTAAAAGTCGTCAAACTACATGCCTACAGATTTGTTTTGATGAGACAAACCAACGGTATGTCCAATTTTGAATTCCGTGGGCTTGCACAAAACGTCCGTTGAGTAGAATTGTGGCCCGTCAAAATAGCGTCCCGATCAACCTTCTCAGATTGAACCAAACTTGGCTCACAGACCAGAAAAATATTTTGAATCCAATGGCACAAGTTTCGTCGTGATTTGATGAGTGTGCACAAAGTTGTGACTTAATTTACAAAGGGCGATACGGGGGTATCTCGACGGATACGTATTGATTTCGTCATGCAACATGCAACGAAAATCGGTTCCGTCAGTTCCCACAAGTCGACAACATCCATACGTGCCTTTCGATGCGTATAGTGCATGACCACGTCACCCGGTTTGTCAGGGCACACGCCATATCGGGTATTTTTACCTTTTTGAAAACAGAATTTTATATTTTTGAGAACTTCAACTACGCGTAACTTTTACACATTAGATAAAGTAAATCCAGA
>JANAVB010045196.1:0-68831 GCA_029216955.1 Iris pallida
TGCTGTAGACATAATGATCCCTCCCAGCTCCTCAGTGTATCGATAAGATTCCGGCCTCCACACTCCATCTCGTAAGATCCGGCTGCACTTCAGACCTCGCCTGTCCTCCATATGAGTCGCGGATCCCCGGATGTCTAGCAAGGACCGCCTATCAATCCATGGGTCTCTCCAGAGATCCGTGCCCGATCCATCCCTCATGACCCTCCGGATAGCAGTCTTGAGCACACCCCTCTGTCTCAGGACAGTCTTGAACGTGACAATGGTTGTTATCAGGGGTACACGTCCAAAAGTTGTCCCTTCACGTATCTGCTGTGCATCCAGTCCGCCCAAAGAGACCCCCTGCTAATGAAACTCCAAGCCAGCTTGAGCGCCGAGGCCTCCCTGATTTCCAGCAACGGCCTGAGACCCACACCACCCTCCTTCCTGGGACGACAGAACTGCTCCCACGAGATCGCATGCATACCCCCCCTCCAAAGAAAATCAGCACAAAGACGCTCCACTCGCCGAATAGTAGCTACCGGAAGGAGTGGACTGTAGCCAAAAGTGTGCCACGGTCGAGACCACAGATCTGATCAGCTCTATGCGTCCGCCAAAAGACAGTCCAGCGGCTTGCCAGCCTTCTACTCTCCTCTGGACATACTCAACCAGGCCCTGGCAGTCCTGATCCCGTGCATAATTGACGGTGAGGTACTCCTAAATAACGCACCGGAAGCTCATTCCTCGCGATACCCAGGGCATCAACCCGCTCCTCCTTCTGGGAACACCGGGAACTGAAGTAGACTCGACTCTTATCCCTGTTCAGCTGGAGACCCGAGAAGGACTTCAGATCTTCCATAATACCCGCTAGCGTCTGCAACCCCTCATCGAGGCTGAATGAAGACCAGCAAATCATCAGCAAGATAAGGTGTGTAACTGGCAGATCCATCTCCGAAACAGAGGCACCAACCGACCATGGTGCACTGCCAGATCCATCAGACAAGTAAAGTATTCCATCACAATCGTGAACAGGTAAGGGGACAGTGGGTCACCTTGTCTCAGCCCACGGTTGCTCTGGAAATACCCGTACGATACGCCCTGGATGAGAACTGAGAAAGAAGGGGTCGAGATGCACTCCCTGACCATCGCAACCCAGTGATCCGCGAATCCCATGGCAGACATCAGATGGCAAAGGAAGTCACGATTGACCATGTCATACGCCTTCCTCAGGTCCAATTTAACACAAGCTTTCTTCCCCCCCCCGGTCTGCTGAATCCCCGACCATCTCATGAGCCAGGAGGCTATGCTCTGCAATCGACCGCCCCTTGATGAACGCAGCCTGGTTAGGGGAAATCAAGCCCTGCATGATTCTCTCCATCCGCCGGCACATAAGATGCGTAATTATCTTGTAAAGATAATTACAACAAGCAATAGGTCTGAAATCAGTCAAAGCAGTAGCACCCTCCTTCTTGGGCACCAAGGTCAGGAAAGTGTGATTCAGCTCCTTCAATAACTTCCCCTTAGTGAAGAACTCATGAACCACTTCTAGAACCTCATCTTCAGAGTATCCCAATGGCGCTTGAAGAAACCACTGCTGAAGCCATCTGGCCCAGGGGCCTTGTTGGGGTCAGCCCCCTTGACAATAGACTCCACCTCCTCCATAGTGACAGGGGCAAGAAGGATGCTATTCCCGAATGGAGTCACCAAGCGCTTCGTAACAACCTCTGGGAATACGGACATATAGTCAGTCTGAAAATATAAATCAGTATAGTACCTGACAGCCTCGCCCTGTATCTCAGCCGGCGTCCCCACCAGAGTGCCATCCATCTAGAAGCTGGGAGATGTGATTCCGATTCTGTCTAGTCCGGATAACGTCATAGAGAACTTAGAACACCTGTCCCCTTCCTTCAGCCAGGTACATTTAGCTCGCTGGGCCGAGCTAATTTCCTTCTGCAGCCTCAGGATGTTGACTTCTCCGATCAGCTCCTTCTCTCGAGTCGCCAGATCTCCATTAAGCATGTCAGTTTGCATATTGATGTGAATCGACCTATTCGATTCACAAAAGATTTGTAGAAAAGAGAAACAGAGAAAGATAATGATCTTTTTGTGAGAAAAGAACAAACTCCCCTTTGGTGGACGGACAAAGTCTAAACCCTTCTGAATGACGCTTGAGAGTTTATTCTCAACACAAGCATGAAAACTAATGACGGCCAGCCCTATAAATAGAAAGGAGAAACAAAACCCTAAGAGGGTTATTGTGGTGAAAGACCACAATACCCCTTTATGCCTAAATGATGATAGGTGGGCCCACATCAATACCGCCCCCTAAAAGAGCCACCTTGTCCTCAAGGTGAAAATCTGGGAACTGCGTCTGTTGCTATGGCGGCCTCTTCCTCCGTCGGATCCTCCTTCTCTCCTCTCTTCCTCCGTGGTGGTCGTCGTGGGGGGAGGTCCCCTCTGGAAGTTGGCGGGATCCGCCATTCCCCCAAAGAAATTGCTGCCTCCGGCGTGCCTCGCTCCTCCTGGGGTTTCGCTCCTCCCGTCCACGCCGGAACTCCCGCCAAGCCCCTTCCCGGGTCCACGAACCGATCTTCGTAGTTCGCAATCCTCGTCCGACCCCCGAAGGGGGCCCCAAACCCTAGGCTTCTCCCGCATGTGGAGCCGATCCGCCGGGACCGTACGGGTCGCCGGCGTCCGGCCACGGCCGCTCGCCGGCGGCTCCTCTGGCACCGACCGGCCAGGGGTGGCGGTCGGCGGCCGGCCAGCGACGCCCCAACGCCGCGGCCCCGCCCGGGCTCGCGCGGTCGGCGGCGAAGCCCCCGCGACCTTCGGCCGTCGTCCGGCGCTGCTCGCCGGCCGTCAGGGCCCCGCCCGGCGGCGCGGTGGTGACGGCGGGTGCGGGCCATCGCCCGTCGGCCGGTCCTCCGTGATCTTCGGTCGTTTTTTCCCTCCGTTTGAACAAACCCTAGTTGGTCGCCTAGGGTTTGGTTGTCGCCCCTCCGCTTCGCCGCCATTGATCTTGTTCGAGATGTTTTGCAAAAGCATCATGATCGTCGACGTCTCCTTCCGCATATCACGCATCTCCGTGCGGATTTCTAGGTTCGTGGACGCTTGATCCTTTGCGAGGACCTCCATGGATTTCTTCAAGCTCTCGATCTCGGCGGTGAAGTCCTCCCGAAGACCTCGGATCTTCTCGTCGATCGTGTTTCTCGTCCCATCGGCCATGGCTCGTAGAAGCTCTGATACCAATTGATGTGAATCGACCTATTCGATTCACAAAAGATTTGTAGAAAGAGAAACAGAGAAAGATAATGATCTTTTTGTGAGAAAAGAACAAACTCCCAACTTTGGTGGACGGACAAAATCTAAACCCTTCTGAATGACGCGAGAGTTTCTTCTCAACACAAGCATGAAAACTAATGACGGCCAGCCCTAGCTATAAATAGAAAGGAGAAACAAAACCCTAAGAGGGTTATTGTGGTGAAAGACCACAATACCCCTTTATGCCTAAATGATGATAGGTGGGCCCACATCACATATCCTGCTGAACAGATCTCAACTCAGCCTCCTTATCTTCAAGTGTAGACTTGGGCAACCCCTGCACCCAACTCCTGAGAGCCTCTTCGTGGCCTTGAGACGACGAACCAATCGGAATTGAGCCGTCCCCTCCTGACCACTAGACAAGCCCTCAGCGACAGCCTCCAGGTAGCCGTCCGAAAGATACCAACTGTTGTTATACCGGAACGGACGAGACTTCCCAAGAGAACGAGCAGAGAAACCAACTCTGATGGGGGAGTGATCACTCGTCTCAGCAGCCAGACCCTCCGTCGAAGAGTTGGGAAAGTGACGGAACCACTCCCCGTTGCCCAGAGCTCGATCAAGCTGACAAGCTACCCTGTTGAGAGTCGCTTTGTTGTGCCAAGTCCAGATGAAGCCTGATCGAGACAGCTCCCTCAGCCCCGCAAGCAGGAGGCATCTCTGAAAATCATAGAGGATAGGATCAGGGACCGGCCGACCACCCAGCTTCTCCCCACGATGCAGCAGAGCGTTGAAGTCCCCGACCAGGAGCAAAGGAAGACATGACTCTCAGCAGCATCAGAAACGAGTGATGTCCCTCCAAAGTGACTCCCTTCTCCTCCTGTCATTGTGACCGTAGACCGCCCCCAGTATGAACCGGAAGCCACCCTTGTTCACGAAGGAGATGGCGATCAACTGCTCCGTCATCAAAATCAGGTCACCATCCCAACCTTCGAGTTCCAGCGAACCCAAATCCTGGCCATGTCACACAGGGCCAGATTGTGCAGCTGGACCCAATGAGGAGGGGTTCGCCGCGTAAGGGTCTTCTCCCCTTTGATTTTGGATTCTAAATAACAGAAATGTCACACTTCTCTCTGTGTAGCACCCCACATATCTCTCTTCACCTCCCAAGCGAACATGCCCCCCTCACATTCCAGGCGATAATGGCCATTAATTAATGAGAGGTGGGGTCCCCTGAGAAACTCCCGGAACAGCACCTGGGGAAGGAGCCGCATCCGTCGCTGAAGGATCCTCTACCATATCAGTCGGAACCACCTGATGGGAAACGACCGGGATATCACCAACGCCCAGGTGGGATTGTCAACACATACCACCTCCTCTCTGTCAGTAGTACCTTCCTCCATCATGGAGGGGCCATCCCGCAGCAGTCCGACCGCACGCCTCTTCCTGCAATAAACCTGCCCTCCAGCCGAACCACCCTCACCTCGTGTCTCACACTCCGTAGATGCCATGCTTCTGGTAACTATACTACTCGGCTTCTGGACAGTGGGTACCACCCCTCCCGCAGTGGATACAACGAGGCTCAACCCGACATCACTCCCCTGATTATTAGCCTCCTCCTCCACGACCACCACTCCGCTATCAACTCTATAATCCATATCACATGGTGCTTCAGGATCTTCACTCGGCGGGTACAAGGCTCCACCGGGGCACCAGCCTCTAAGCAAGCACTGGCCAGATGTCCGAAACAAGAACAACGAGAACAGGTAGGCGGAACCCATTCATACTCCACCTTCTGGGTAAGCACCTCCCCAGAAGGAAGCTCAAACTCTACCATCTTCGGGAGCTCCCCCCCTGCCCGAATCTCCACAAAGATCCTCGCGTACATCAACCTCGTCCGAAATGTAGTAGCCTCATCCGCCTTGATTGGGGTACCCACCAGACTAGCAAGACGCATCAACAGGGGAATACTCCAAAACCCAACCGGGAGCTCGGGGAATCGGATCCATACTGGGATGGCATTCAGAACTTCCCTCTCGCATCGCAGCTCTGGTGTCCACTCCTTGAGAATGATCAGTCGGCCGTCAAACGTCCAGGGACCGTCTTGCAGGATCCTAGCGACATCCTCCGCCAGCCCGAACTTCACATAATAGAATATATATATATATATATATATATATATATATATATATATATATATATATTGTCTTGGTATAGTAGCAAGTTGCTAATTTGTCATAGTTTATATGACACACCACCACACTCCAAAGCTTGGACTGAAATTAGCAAAGCTATCGAGACCAAAAGTCTCCCAGATGCTTAGTCTAAACATTCCTTCACACTTTTACAGAAGGAGATGTCTCAAATCAATTACCACGTTTTTAGATTTTGATCTAAACGAACTAATTCTGTCAAAATCTGAAACTTAATTGAAAATGGACCTTGGCATGGGTTTGATCAATTAACCCTCATGTGAACCATGTACCAAGTAACAAAACCAAAGCCCATGTCATGATATTGTCCAAACAATTAGGAGGGCTGAGCATTTCGTTTATTCGGTTTCAGCCGAACCGAAATAGTTAAAACTGAATAAACCGAAATTCTAAAATCCAAATCCGAAACCGAACCTAAATTAGCCAAAACCAAAACTGATCCGAACCGAATAATCAATTCAGTTTATTCGGTTGGAATATTTCTATTGTTTAATGGGTCGGGTCCAAAGTTGGGATCGTGGTTAAATTATAAAAAATATAATTTTTTACACACATTTGTTGTATTTCAAATTTGCACCCAAAGTTGGACTAGTTCAATTATCAAAGTTGGACTTCAAAACATATACGTAGAATTGTTGTTTTCAAAATATATACATTTTTAATCACAAAATATTATAAAATTGAGGGTATTTACATAATTGCATAAGTCTTATTCGGTTTTCGTTTTAGACCGAGACCAAAACCCAAAACCGAAATCGAATAATAAATTTTAGTATTTGCAAAACCGAAACCAAACCGATTTTTTTTTCAAACCGAACCGAATCTTTTAAATCGGTTCTGTTAGGTTCGGTTTTCAGTCCAAAACCGAATAATGCTCACTCCTACAAACAATCCATTCATTTCGTTTAGGTCTTCAAGGCCTACTTGTCTACAAGCCTCATATTTCTTAGCAACTGAAACCCTGTACCTTTGGGCCTTCCTTTCTCATAATAGCAGCGCCAACTACAATATTGTAACTCCTAAAGGTGCTCCGCTGATCTCTGTAACACGCCCAAACCATCGCATACGATCTTAACTCATATAACCTCAATAAAAGCTACATGTACATAGGCTTATATAGAATGCATCTAAATGACTGAAATCAAACACATTATACCACACGTTGAAGATTAGGAGAGCATAGAGTGAAAGGAACAAGGTTCTACACCTCGAAACAACGGAAAATGAAGTCAAGTTGAAAATTGGTAAAGTTCAAGGAGTCATTTATTATACTGAGAAGAATTACTACGTTGTTTAAATGCAATATTGTTTGTCTTGTGATGGTTGCTTACAAATGTTATAACAAATAGGAATTTCACGTTAAAAGCTTGGGATATAATTTGTTTATTTTTGAGATAATGCTTTGGATAGCAGTTGTTCCAACTTATATGTAGCCATATAAACTTTAAATCTCTCTAATGGCTTTTACTTTTCTTCATTGTGTTAGACATTCGTAATAAGCAAATCGCAGAAATTAACTAAGGAGGGCATACAACGCACCGATAAGAGGATTGGCCTAATGAATGAGATATTGGCAGCTATGGACACTGTGAAGTATGCTTCAAACTAATTACATGGGATATCATTGATATGTTTTAGGAATGAAATACTGTTGAGATGTTTTAGGAATTTAACCTTATCAGGCTTCCTCCTTTTTCTTTTGTAACAGATGTTATGCATGGGAGCAGAGCTTCCAATCTAAAGTGCAAAGCATTCGCAATGATGAGCTTTCATGGTTCCGTAAGTCCCAGCTACTAGGAGCGGTATGGTTTAGAACCAACGATTTCATAAAGCTTGTTTTATACCGCCCTTTTTTGTCATCTTAATAAAATTGTGGAGTAAACTTGCATCTATGATCTTTCATTATCTACGAGTAAATTACATGGTGCTCTGTTAGCAAAATTAATAGCCTAAAGTGGTATTCTTTGACATAGTACTCTATTTGCAGTGCAATTCATTTATCCTGAATAGCATTCCAGTTGTGGTCACAGTGGTATCATTTGGAGTTTTTCTTTACTTGGAGGGGACTTGACACCTGCAAAGGCATTCACATCGCTTTCACTGTTTGCGGTATTGCGGTTCCCTCTGTTCATGCTTCCCAATTTGATAACTCAGGTACTACAACTCCTAATATCATCACTTGTTTTCATGCCTGTTAGGTATTTTCTATCCATTATTCTTAGAACTCTATTTTCTAGGTGGAAAAGGCTGCTCATCACTATTATCCCGTTACTTATTATTTTCTTATGCTAGCTTCCCCAAGAAGTCTTCCTCACTTTTTGCTTGATACATACTTTGAGTTTGGAAACTTAAGTGGTCCTTCACTATCATTTCACAGTGAATTTCTATTTGATAATTAGTTAGTTCACCATCATAAGTCATATGTATCTTGACTTTCTAAAGTAGTCACACCGAATGATTTGTCCATATTTGGCAGGTTGTCAACACACAAGTTTCGCTAAAAAGGTTGGAGGAGCTGTTTTTGGCTGAGGAGAGGATACTTGTACCAAATCCACCTCTTGACCCAGCCCTTCCGGCCATCTCAATCAAAGATGGATATTTTTCATGGGATTCAAAGGTCTTCTATCATACATTCTTCTTATTATGATGGCGTTAGCTATCTTGTGTTAAAATAATTAGTTTGCTTATTAGACTTCTGAACAGCTACTATGCCTTTTATTTTGTTTCTATGTGCTATATTCCTGTACTTTTTTTTTGTGTTACGGATTTAAGGAAGCTTAAACATCGGAAGTCAATTTTTTGATGTTGGACTTTGTTTAGGCTTTACTTATAGATTGTATTCATGCTTAATTAATATATGCTAATGTTCTTTAAGTCAATAGCATGTCTTGAATCCCATTTTTTTTCCACGTTAACAATATGTATCCTTGCATGTTTTTAGTTCATGCACTGTTTCTAGTTACATTTCAAGCATACTTGGTCTATTTATGTCTTTGCTTGTGTCCATTCTTGCCTTACTCTTATCTGTTACGTTTGTATTTATCCTTTTTCTCCATTCAAAAATGTGTATATCAAATTAAGTATTGTGTTTTTTTAGAGGTCGACTGATAAGAAATTTGGTTCCATGTTGCTCTGGCTTGCTTTGTGAGGAGTGCAGTTTTCTGTAGCAAATTAGCTTATCTGCCCTTCCTTTAGAGTGTTCACAAGTCAAGTTAATATGGAGGGTTGCTTTGCACGACCAAGATGGTAGGTCTTGCTAACTGCCAACTCGCTTTTTAGTTTTCATAGCAGGATCCTCCCTTTTGTGATTTTGGCATTAACTCAGAGAGGGTTGACAAGCAGTTGGAGACTTTGATCTATTCTTTTGTGGAGCATTCTCAAATTTGAGTTCTATTATACAGTCGGACTCCTTTTGATGTGACAATGCTTGGATGGTGGCAAGAGCTCTCATTTTCTTGGAGTGCAAAGGCTATATTAGAGAACTTCAGGATTCGTGAGACTTGAGAGGTTTCTTATTCAGCCTTATGGGTCAAGCATAGAATGGACTTGCGCTTGCATCAAACCTGTACTATGAGAAGAAAGCTATACCACTAATAATATTATTGATTCATCATCATCCAAGCCTTCTCCCATCAGAATGGGGTTGATTATGAAGCATAAGAAGCACAATAAAAGTGACAGTTTTAGTGATCGACCGACGATGTGACATCAACCGTCTATGTTGGTGCCAATTTCCTAGTGAAGGTTGCTATGGGCATGAGAGAGCAATGCCATAAAATCTAGACGGTCAGTTGGCCGGTAGTAGACCTTCCTTTTGTATATGTACTTTAAGCTCATGCAAGCAAGGAACATCCACCAAGTTCCACTAGACCATGAAGAGATAATGTGATACAATTTGCTAGAGGGAGTTGCATTCATTTCCATGACACGTTAAGCCGAAGAGGGAACATGAAGAGCTAATAATATGGATTGATTGCAGGATCTAATTGACCAAATGGGAAGAACAACCAGAGAGAAGGTGAATCATATTTGATATTCTGATCCTTTGGTCAGTTGGGTAGCTAAAATGAGTCTAACCAAGTTGCATTTAGGTCAGACCTTATTGGAACTATTAATATCAAGTATTGACATGTTAATTCCATATGAATTTTGAAAGTGGTGAACTATTAATTCTATGCAATGGAAATACTATTAGGTAGTTATTCTTTTCACTGCATTAACGTTGGTACATATTATTCATTAATTTAGATTCTTTAGAACTTCACATATTACTGAGTATATTGGTTGTTCTGACTTAAATTTCTCCGAAGATTTTTTTTAAGCATCTCCTTTGTGTGTTTACAATGATATCATGTCAACCTAAAAAATTTCACGTGGGACCTATTATAACGGTGAACTACCACAGGAGGAGAGGCCCACACTGTCGAGTGTTAATTTGGATGTACCTGTTGGTAGCTTGGTTGCCATTGTTGGAAGCACTGGAGAAGGAAAAACGTCCCTCGTTTCGGCGATGATTGGTGAACTTCCTCCAAAGCCAGACACAAACACCAATGTTACTATCCGAGGCAGAGTTGCCTATGTTCCCCAAGTTTCATGGATATTCAATGCTACTGTAAGATTGAGGTTTTTAAAGATGTATGCACTTGAAACTATCTATTCTGACCATTTCTACACAGGTTCGTGACAACATATTGTTTGGATCTCCTTTTCAACCATTGCGTTATGAGGATGCGATCAAAGTGACTGCTTTGCAGCATGATCTAGATTTGCTTCCGGTGAGTGTACAAGTAATATAATGGAAATGATACCTTGTACTATCTCTCGACTCATGATACCCAATGAATTCTTCTTATTTTTCATATATTAAATAAGTTGATACTAGTAGATCTTTCATATCTATTTATTACTTGTTCTATCAGGGTGGTGACCTCACGGAGATTGGTGAAAGGGGAGTTAATATCAGTGGTGGACAAAAACAAAGAGTATCCATGGCAAGGGCTGTGTATTCTGATTCTGATGTGTATATTTTTGATGATCCTTTGAGTGCATTGGATGCTCATGTTGGTAGACAGGTAAACTAGCTGTAGAATTATGTCTACTTTCAGAGATAGTCCGTCAGATAGACCATTAAACTATCTACTTTCATATGTACATATTTGCATATAAGCTGTAGTTTTGGAGGAATTATTGGGAGACTCTACAACTACTTGATTTAATTTTATATGTAGCCTCTAAAATTATTAAAATTGATCACACAGGTCTCTTTAGAGACGACAAACTACAAAATTTAATTATAAAGTGTTTTCTATCATTATCAAATCTGAAACCACCAGAGGGGTTGGAACCAATTTCTTCAAACCTTCTTCCATAAGTTCACTGTATATTTGCATACATTTTCAATGTGCTTAATTCTTAATTTACACAATAAGTCAATATTTCTGGAAGTTTGGTTGATAAAATTCTTTGTAGTTGTTACATTTGGAAAGCAAAGACTCCCCAATTTCTGGTTTAAGGAGCAAAGTGCTTGACCATACTAGGCTTCCTTTGTCAGTATATAATCAACTTAAGTATGGAGATTATGGTTATTTTGATGTTAACTGTGATTTTGTTCCTTAGTTCTGACATCCATTATTTGTCTCCATTTTAGGTTTTTGATCAATGCATTAAGGATAAACTTAGAGGGAAAACTCGAGTGCTTGTTACCAACCAACTGCATTTTCTGCCAAACGTGGATAAAATTATTGTTGTTCATGATGGTATGGTTAAAGAGGAAGGCACCTTTGAAGATCTCAGTAGCAATGGTCCTCTTTTCCAAAAGTTAATGGAAAATGCGGGGAAAATGGAGGAACAAGTAGAAGAAACAAAAACGGAAGCCATTGACCAAGAGGTTACAAAATCTACTGAAAATGGAGATATAAAAATTGAGAATGTCTTGTTAAAGAGTGAGCAAAAAAAGTAAATGATAGCAAACAAGGAAAGTCGGTACTTATTAAACAGGAGGAACGTGAAACAGGTGTTGTAAGTTGGAAGGTTCTTGCCAGGTAATATTTTCTTTTATTTACTTTCATTTGAAGTACATGATATTAACTGACTCCATTTACTTTTCTGCTGACAAATAATCTCTGTTCATAATCTGATATCAGTATGGAGACATGAAAAGTACGAAGCTCATATGCCTAGCAAATTAGAAGACGACTCAACTAGCTAACCTGAATTTATTTCTCTGTATATTGAGGAAACTATTAGAATTCTTTCTTCCAAAGATGACCTCTAGTAGAGCCAAACCTGAAATTTTGGGAAAACACTTTGTTGTTCTTTGTTGACGTGTCTCCCTTATAACCTGAATTGTTTACATGATCTACGCTAGGTTCATTACTAACATTTTCTTCCATACTTAAAGGTGGATTAAAAGATATTGAAATTATTGACATGCTTACAAAGAACATTGGGATAAAAATCTTAGTGAAATAAGTAGTTCCAAGCAGTAGAGAAACACCACTCAAGGGTAATTTAACCCTCTTGTATATTGTCTTCATCATTGTCATCCAAGCCTTTTCCCATCAGAGATTTAGGATGGAGAGGTTATAGACCGTGGGAACGAGCATGAGATGACATTTCTGTAAGGTTTACGTCCCTCTGTCCGGAATTTTAGTGGGTTCGTAGGGCTACCATTTTGGTCATGCGGTTTAAGCTCATATAACCAAGCAACCAAGGAACTCTTTCCAAGTTCTCCTAGATTAGTAAAGAGTCTAGATAAATAGTGATGCATTTACTTTGGAATTGCATTAATCTCTATGGTAGACTAAGCCAAAGTGCGAAAGGAATGACATTTTGTTACTTGTATTATCTATGAGATTTTGTACTTAGAGTTTAAGCTAGATGCTTTGTTTTAGTGTTTTACTTTTTTAGGTGTTGCATAATAGAACTTGCTACCCTCTAGTATTTTGAAATGCATTTTCCGTTGAGTATTTCTAAGTTGGTGTATTTCAAATTGGCACATGACTTTGTGATGAAATAAGCATTGTAAGGAGCTTGTTAAAGTTCATCCTGTTATTTCAATATGCCCGTGTAGGTCAAATGCACGTTTTTTTGGTTGAGAGTGCTGATCTTGCTGCTATATATCTTTTGATCTGGCTAACAGACAAGATTTGAGTCTAGATTGGTTTCGTTAGGGTTGGTGAATAGTAGAATGGATGATTGTATTGGGGCATGAGCCAAAGGTATATATACCAGACGTTAAGAGGGAGGAATTCCTCCAAGCCGATATGGGACTAAACATATATACAACTATCATCGTAGAACAATGCGAGTTTGGACGAATGAGGAAAACAAAGAACAACATAACTACAATCAACTAGCTAGCTAGCACCCCCTCAAACTGATTAGGATCAATGTTTTAGAGATTGTCCAGTATGAAGGAGTGCCTCTGAACAATATGGACCTTCATGAAGAAGTCTGCAATTTTCTTATGAGAAGTAACACATGTTAGTGAGATTGTCCCAACGAGATATTGTTGTCTAACATTAGTGACAATCAATCTCAGTATGTTCGTCCGCTCGTCAAACACATGTATTGTCATAATGTAGAGGAGCAAGACCAATAAATGTAAGACCCAAAGCCAACAAACCCAAGCGAGATTAACAGTAGTAGTAATCATAGTCTGATATTCAGCCTCAACATTATATCTAGAAATAACGTCCGGCTTCTTTGATTTCCAAGAAATCAAAGAGGAGCTATTTTGTATACCCCCCCCCCCCCCCCCCCCCCCCCTTTCATTAGTTTTTTTTTTGCATTTGGTACTTTTTTTATTTCTCACGGTTTCCCCCTGTTCTAATAGTTCCGTCAGTTCTTTTGTCTGGTCAACCAAGAGCACTTCACGTTGGCTCCACGTGATGTGGAAAAATACAAATATACCCTCCACTTGACTCAAATTCAACAGCCACATGCAACCATACATGAATACCAACGGGAAGTGTGAGGGTGTGGGGGGTAGGAAAAGTTCAATTTCTGTATCAAATTCACCAACATCTGGTATATGTTGGTCATCTCCAACACTACCTTCCGCATCCTCATTTCCATCATCAACATCATCTACATCCTGATTTTCACCATCAACACTATCCATATTGAATTCACCTCCAGCATTAACCTCCTGGAGATGACCCACTGTAAGAATTGAACTTTTCCTACCCTCACTCCCCCACACGTCCCGCCAGTATTAATGTACGACTGCATGTGGCTGTTGAATTTGAGTTAAGTTGAGGGTATATTTGTATTTTTGCATGTCACATAGGACCAACGTGAAGTGCGCTTGGTATCAGACGGAAGAACTGACAGAACAATTAAGAATTGAGGAAACAGTCAGAATTAAGAAAATTGTGCCAATTGAAAAAAAACTAATAAAGAGGGGGGGGGGGGGGGATACAAAATAGCTCATCAAAAATCACCAAATAAATATAATCCTGTAGTAGACCTTCGATCAGTAACATCACCAACCCAATCAACATCTGAATAGGCACGAAAATCCAATGACAAAGTGGTAGAGAAGAACAACTATCCAGTGTTTGTGTCCCGTATAATCGAAGAATCCTCGACAGAGAGCAGTGTGTAGTACGAGATGACCGACAACACTAGCATGAAAAATATCGAGACGGTTGATAGTCAGATAAACCAACATGCCAACTAGCTCTTTGTACCGAGAAGGTATCTTGAGATTCAACTCAAGAGGTGTTTAGTCCGTGATGGTTCTAGGTGTCTGCCTCCCATTTCGAGACGGACATCTCATGATCTCACCGCCTGAATACTAGTTGCATAGGCATTAGGACATCTGAAACGTATAGATGAGGGTCTAAGACGGCGAGACGGACACCTTTTAAAACACTGGAGCCTTGATAAATCAATTGAGTTGAGCTTTCTAATTTCTACGCTGAAAGATCATTCTGATGTTTCAGACATGTTATATAGTGTCTTGATCCTCCCACTAATTCAGGTAAAGGGATCAATTAAACGTATGCAGTTTCTTCCATTGTATGGAGAGGCTGTTCTCTTGACTCAAACCCATCTAGGACATGCTGCTGAGGATGATTATGGGATTGTTGTTGTAGACAATTTTGGGCAAGCACATGACTAACTAGCATTTTGAAGTGAGTAATCATCGTATGTACCTTGACCAAGCTATCATGGGCTAGAGGCTTCCCTGATGTATATAGGAATGATGCTGCATTGTTTCTGCTAAATGGACTGAATGATTGAATTGACAGAGATAGACTTTTTAGAACATATTTAAATGGAATGTTTGTCTGAGAAATAGAAATGTACCTGTGTTTTTCCACCATCTCATAGGTATTCACACTCATTTAGTCGTGAATATTATGGAGGGACCTTATTTACGGTGGAATGACTGAGGGTTGTCATCTCCATTTATTGGACACGTATAATATCTAGTTCAACAGGAGAGCTGCCTCTCCTATATGGTCTTAACTCACACTTTCTTCTCAGACCCTTCTAGGCATACTTCTCAGCTTGAATGAATGGCTATCATAAGTCCTGCTACGTCAGTTTCCCCTCTTGTATCAAGACATGCACTTATGACTTAAATTTCAAGCTATAACCTGTAATTTTCTAACTGCTTGGAAGAATCAGCATGCTTATAGTGATGTTATAATTTTTCTTGGGGTACTGATTTTCTTATGCCTTTGCCCTTGAGATTCATAAGTTTCCAAAGGCCTAGACAGTGGAGCCTTAACCTGTTGAGACATTGCACTACAAGTTTCAAATTCTTTTCCATATAAAGAAAGCTTACTGTATCCATTTTCATATTTTCTTCCACCTGTCTTTTATGAGGAATTAGGTGCAGCCCTTTGGCATGCCATCCGGGATTCAAATTTGCAGTCGCTCACTTTCTCTTTGCAAATTCTATCCCGATTGTCTTGTGTTCTTAAGTTCAGAAATCATGCTTGATGAAGTCTATTACTCATGCCACAAATTAAGCCTCTGAGGCATAGTTAAAGTTACCGTACATGATTTTAAAGTGTTTTGGAATAAAATCTTGCTAGAATGGAGTCTTGCATGTGTGCGGTATAACGTTTTGTGATTCATGCATCATAACTGGATATGTGAGGCATGTTGTTTTTTTTGGCAAACCTCTATTTTTGGTGCGTAGATGTTGGAATCATACTAAAAAATATTTTCCTTTTCTGCAGATACAAGAATGCACTGGGTGGGCTATGGGTTGTAATTATACTCCTTTCGTGCTATGTTCTCACTGAAGTTCTTAGAGTCTCTAGTAGCACCTGGTTGAGTACTTGGACAGATCAGAGTTCACCAAAGAGCCATGGGCCAGGATTCTACAATTTGATCTATGCACTTCTATCTTTTGGTCAGGTAATATTACATGCTCATATTACAAGTTGAGTTGCTTTGATGATATCATTTAAGAATTGTATATACTATATACTCAATTTGCTGTTTCATTCGGATCTAAGCTACTATACTGGGTAGTACTGTTTTAATGACTTTCAAATGTCTTCAGGTACTAGTGACACTGACCAATTCTTATTGGTTAATCATTTCCAGTCTTTATGCTGCCAAGAAATTGCATGATGCCATGCTTAATTCTATATTACGAGCTCCTATGGTCTTCTTTCATACCAATCCACTTGGAAGGATAATAAACAGATTTGCCAAGGACCTTGGTGATATTGATCGCAATGTTGCTGTTTTTGTAAATATGTTTCTGCAACAAGTATCGCAGCTCCTTTCGACTTTCGTTCTTATAGGCATTGTCAGCACTATATCTCTTTGGGCCATAATGCCACTTCTGATTTTGTTCTATGCAGCCTATTTGTACAGGTACATGTTTCCTTGGCAACTAATACTCTGAAAATAAATTTCCATATATTTGTCAAGTAAAGAAATGTTGTTATATTACAACTACACTTTGTATTTTCAGTCAATCTGCTCTATCCTTTTTTAAGCTGTAAAGATCGTGATTACTCAATACCTAATAGCAGAAGCAAATATGTTGGTACCATTTAATATACCAAAAACACAGACAAAGGCTACACATTGGAATGAGTGGAGCAATTTATGTTTGACTACTAATAAAGAAACTGAATGTGGTTTGACATTAGACTTGTGTTTGTGCAACCTTTGGCAATCACTTCAATTTTACCCAATTCTCTAGTCTTTGTCATAATAAAAATTACAACCATTTCTGGTAAATTATGTTATGGTCAAAGCATTTTCTTTCAAAGACTAGAACTTTGCCTCTCTCTCTCTCTCTCTCTCTCTCTCTCTCTCTCTTATTTTTTGATCTTTCAGATTTTATGATAATCCTCAATTTGAGAGTCCTTGCATGTTTCAGTATGAACTGATCTATTTTCTTCAATTTAATACTTCTAGTTTCTTCCTTTCTTCAGCTGTTTCTAAGGATCATTTGCCCCCTATGGTCATGAACCTTGAAGTTATTCTAATATACTCCAACAACTTTGATTTATGATGGGTCCTTTTTGTGTTTGAAGCAAAGCAAACGTCCAAGTAGGGGCTAGCATTATTCGGTTTTGGACTGAGAACCGAATAGAGATTCGGTTCGGTTTGAAAAAAATCGGTTGGTTTTGGTTTTGAAACTACTAAAATTTCTTATTCGGTTTTTGTCCGAAACGAAACCAAATAAGACTTATGAAATTATGTAAATACCCTCAATTCTGTGTATTTTATGATTAAAAATATTTGTGTGTATATTTTGAAAACAACAATTCTATGTATGTTTTTGGATGCCAAACTTTGGTAATTTAACAAGTCTAACTTTGGGCCCAACTATGAAGTACAACAACTGTATGTATAAAATTTGTATTTTTTTAATATAATTTAACCACAAGTCCAACTTTGGGTCCGGCCCATCAAACAATAAAAATAGCCCAACGGAACAAGCCGAATAAAATGATCGGTTCGGTTATGGCTACTTTCGGTTCGTTTTCAGTTTGGATTTTTAGACTTTCGGTTTATTCGATTTTAATTATTTCGGTTCGTTGAAACGGAATGTTCACCCCTTGATCCAAGGGAGGGGCAACTGACAAAGGAATGGCATCCACTAATGAAGTTTTGTCATATATCTAAAATGATATTCCACTTTACATTATAAGGAAAAATTGGCTCCTTTTCCTTTTGATCAGACACTAAGTTCACCAAGCGGCCCATACTCCAACAATAAGACATCATCTTTGCCCACTTCACAACTTTGTCTAGCCTCACAATGAGTATCTGGTAACTATGTAGTGCACAAAAATCATCCATGGTGTAATGGAAATCAAAGCCTTCACGGAGGAGCATCAAGGTGTCGTAATTAACCTTAATCTGATCATTTGTGAAAGAACACCCAACTCCGGACATAAATAGTTGGATTGCCCTTCGAGATAAGCTCTTGGCTCGACTGATTAAAATATCCATTTTGGGATGACTGAAAATGGAGGTGAGCTTAGGCAAATGCTTTGGAACTCTGTTTAATATGGACTTCAATTACAATTTCTCATATTTAAGCCCTCATTCACTGACTTCCGGCTACCCAAAAGTTGTCCATTTGAAAATTAGCCAGGCCTTTACATCATGAACGGGTGGATGTTGAGTACAACTCGAAGTTGGGAAATCTACCAATCAATGGACAACGTTTATGACACTGCCGAACCCATTATTAATTGGTGCATATTCCTAACTAAGGCAACTATGAGAAAGATAGGGTATCATATAAAATCTCGGACGGTAAGTAAATCTGCCATCTTGGTCTTCCAGTTTAATCCTTCCTTCAGGAACAACATTTATTCCCTAAACATGCTAGAGATTGTGGAGCTTGATCAGATTCCCTACTGGTAATCCCTTGTACCAGTATATTCGTAGGGGTACGTTTGTAATTGGGTTGAAGTCGGTGGTTGCCCTAATCTCTGCCTATATATAGGGCCCCATCTTTTAAATTGTAACTCTCTTGAGTCTCGAAATAATAAAATAACTTGTGTGGGGCTGTGGACTGTAGGAAAGTAGCTCTGAACCACGTTAATCTTGTGTGTTTGTGATTGTTTCTTCCTGTGTTGTTACCATGTTCCTAACAAAACATGGCAATAGTTGCCGTCAAGTTCCTGGCTTAAGTAAATGCCATACTAGAGGGGTTTGCCAAAAGCTCTATAAGGCTAGTTAGTGGGTGTGGAGGCCTACCTAACTCCAAATATTGGTTCAATAGCGAAGGCTCCTGTAATCATGAATCTTGCAATGTGTTTGTGATGAGTATATAACACAGCACAAATGCTGAAATCCTATTCGCTTAATGAATAAGCAGTTTAAAAGTATTCTCAGACATGTTTGTGATGAGTATATAACACAGCACAAATGCTGAAATCCTATTCGCTTAATGAATAAGCAGTTTAAAAGTATTCTCAGACATGTTATCATCTCGTGTCCACATCGCTCTTCCAGTGATGTTGCCAACTAGTCAATTTGGGATTCATAGTATTTGTCTGATGCCTTATCTTGTACATTCAATTGCTGTCAATATCTTTTTACGATAGAATGTTCAAGAGAATAGTATTGAATGTCATCCTTGGAGAGAAAACGTCTAGACAGAACCATTTAGATTATCTGCCAGCTTTCACAACTTGTTTAGTTGGAAAGGTTTTAGTATCTTGAGATTATTTCCTTATATTAGCAACATGAATATCATTTCAAATTGTTCTCTTTTATCCCTCGGGATCATTTTCTTTTCGTCGATACCGATTTATGAGCTAATAAATAAATTTGTATTGTCATCATTAATGGTAACTCTGATGTGTTTTTAGATCGTCCTATTCTGTAACAATGTAAACTCTTTTCTCTCAGAATCTACAATATAAATTGTCGTCGTTTAATTTTAACTCATTTGAAACAACTTTCCTTCACAATTAATCTAATAAAATTAGTATTATTTTATGAACATCTTCGGAACTGCCTCACTGACAATTGTTCTTTTTTTACCTAGAGTACTGCACGTGAAGTAAAGCGTCTAGATTCTATAACAAGATCTCCTGTCTATGCACAATTTGGAGAAGCATTAAATGGTCTGTCTACAATACGTGCATACAAGGCATATGATAGAATGGCTGCAATTAATGGGAAATCAATGGACAACAATGTCAGGTATACACTTGTGAATATGAGCGCAAATAGATGGCTTGCTATAACGGTTGGAAACACTTGGAGGCATCATGATTTGGCTTACAGCAACCTTTGCTGTTATGCAAAACCAACGTTCAGAAAATCAGAAGGCATTTGCATCAACAATGGGTCTTCTTCTTTCTTATGCTTTGAATATTACAAACTTATTGACTTCTGTGCTGCGGCTTGCAAGCCTTGCTGAGAATAGTTTGAATGCTGTTGAACGAATTGGGAATTACATAGAGTTGCCTTCCGAGGCTCCACTTGTTATTGAAAGTAACAGACCTCCTCCAGGTTGGCCATCATCGGGAGTTATCAAGTTCCGAGATGTAGTTCTTCGATATAGGCCAGAACTTCCTCAGTTCTTCATGGCATATCATTCACAATTAATGCGAGTGAGAAGATTGGAATAGTTGGTAGGACTGGTGCTGGAAAATCTAGTATGCTTAATGCATTATTTCGAATTGTTGAACTGGAAAGAGGACAAGTTCTTATTGATGAATATGATGTTTCAAGATTTGGTCTTCTGGATTTACGGAAAGTCCTAGGGATAATTCCTCAAGCACCTGTTTTGTTTTCAGGTATATTCCTTATTCTGACCCTACAAATCATTTAGATGGATTAGGGATTTGACAACCTCGGTTGTACTTATAACTAAAATACTCTCAAGTAGTCCTTTGGATTGGTACAATGTAGATTAAGTACTAGTATTGTCTAATTTAGGTTTAGTCATGTCTCATGTGGACCCATTCCACGAAGTGTCTATAATTTGATTTTCTTGAAATGATTCAGGAATTTGGGTCATGAAATGTTGGAACCATAAGATACGGTATCACTTCATTTCTTATAAATGCAGCTTCATGACAGTTGTAGGTTTTATGGATAAGCTATCAATATATCAATAAGGTAGGAGTCATATTTTATTGCTGGATTTGTGTATGTCTCTACATCAATATATATGTCCTGAATATTAATGTTAATCTCCATTTTCGTTTGTTAGGAAACATATAGTATTCTTATGCTTTCTGATGATGTGTTAACCTTATGAATTATTCTAACTGTTTAAAACATTTGCTCTTAGGGACTGTACGATTTAATCTAGATCCCTTTAGTGAGCATAATGATGCAGATCTTTGGGAAGCTTTGGAGAGAGCACATCTAAAAGACGTCATTAGGAGAAATGCACTGGGGCTTGATGCTGAGGTATGCTTGCAGTACCTTCGTTAATTCCATCCCATGTCTGGTTAAGTAAAGTGATAAGAATAATGTCTCTTGCTAATGTAACTGAAGACACTGGACTCCATCCACCACAATAACAAAGCCTCTCTCCCAAACTTTTGGGGTCGGCTATGTAAACCCTTTTTTTTCCTTCATTCCGTTTAAGAGCCATGTCTTATCTTCTGTAACATTGTCAAATACAATATCTTTCTCTACGCTCTCAATCAAAGATTGTTTAGGCCTATCGCTAGTTGTAGCAGATCCTCTATCTAATACCTTAGAACTCCTAACTAATGCATCTGTTGATCTTCATTGCATATATACATACCACCTTAGACGATTTGTTATATCTCAATTGACACTACCTTCCAAGAATATACTCCATTTATCCATCTTAGCATTCTCATTTTAACAATTTCTAACCATAGGTTCTAACAATCTGGATGATCCCACTACATTAGGACCCTTCAGACATTGCACAAAAGCCATTACTTTAGGTCCAGCTATTGCTAAAAAAGCTACTCCATTGGAGCCAATTTCTTGGACATGTTTTTAATTGCCTAATGCTTCCATGAATAAAAGCATGTCAGGTTATATTGCTATCTTATACAATTTTCCTTTCAATCCTATGGTCAGAAAGTAAACTAGAAGTGCTCATTTTCAGTCATCTTGCTTTAATTCTATGAAAATCTATCTCAATTTCCTCATCTCCTTGTTATGATAAGTGGATTAATCCTTGATTTTTTTTTCTTTTTTATTATTTTTTGGAAAAAGAAAATCATAGTGGAGGTATTTTGCTCATTTCCTTGAACCATATATTTTTTTTAATAGAAATGAATGACAATAGTAACTAAGCAAATGCGAAAGCCCTGATGGTAGGGGATATGTTGCATACAGAGGAAATCTTAGTGGGTTTCCTGCAATTTACCCTAGTAAATATAATTCAAGGATTTTGTCCCTCCCGGAGCACTTACTAACTTCAATGTGCGAGAAGTCACTCAGGGTCTTTGTTCTCGGCACATTCTAGGAAGATGCTCGGCATAGTCTTTGTTCTCCGCAGGCCGCTTCAGCATCAGAAAGTGCTCCTATATCCATGCATGTACAATTATTAAAAGAATAGTCAACAATTTAACAACGAAATTTCATATATGAGATTAACCTAACAAAAATTTACTTACATGGAGTAGAGTATGGCATCCTGCTATTGTCTTCGTACCGACGCAGGATACTGCACCAAGCCCGCTGTAAAGATATGTTAGTATACCGCTTCCCCAAGATATCTCTTCCACGGTATCGTCGTGGAAAAAATTCAGTAGATATCTAGCCTGAATTGAAGTTCCGGACTTGTCCGGAATGCCGACGACTCCTAGGATGAAATGCATGTATCCACGGGCCACCATGTCAATGCTATCATCTACGGCCTCCGTGTCTCTGAAAGCCTCCTCCAAAGGCCCTATCATCTGTCCGGGTTTGGCCAGTAGGCTCGTCTTCATCGGAAGAAGACGGAAGACTAGTAGAAGCCGGTGTCTTCGACCGAGACTGGCGAGCCGGTGCAGTCACTTGTCTATGTGGCTCGGGTTCGACAATAATGACCGGTCTCTCAACCGGACGGACTACGTTGCGTTCCTTGCGCGCCGACGCGATAGGGGTTTTCTTTTGCTACTGGTCACAAGACTAAAAAAATTAGGATACAAGGATAAGCGACTAGAAGTGTAAGGACCGTCAGAAAATTCTACAGTCCTGATTACAAACAGAACTTTAGGCAAATCCACCGGTCCTGTAGTATAGGCATGACTGTGGGATTTCCTACAGTCCTACAAATAGTACAGGACTGCAGAAAATCTCTTATGTCCAAATTATACTACAGGACTGTAGAATTTGCCTACAGTCTTGTCGTGTTCAAGCTCGACTGTAAGCCCAAACCGGATTTCTTTAATTCATGCAATGGATTTCTAGGGTTCCAAAGAAAGATATATGAACCCTAAATTAGTTCTAAACTATTTTATCTAACTATTTTAAGCATTACCAAATATTCAAGAAAATTAAATCAAAAATAACAAAATATTTCAAAACCCAAAAGGAATGTAGAAGGGTCGGATAAATACCTAGATTGTGACGAAGGGTTGGATTTGGGTGCCATTGCTTGGAATTGGAGGAGTTGGAGAAAGGAATGGAGAAGGGAATTAGGGTTTAGGAAATTGATGAGAGAGTGAAAATTGCCAAATGAAGGATTGGGCGAGGGTTTGGGGGGGTTAGGTAGCCCAAAGTAAAATCGGGGTTGTCCTGAGTAAAAGTTTCACCAAGCTGGGTTGTCCTGAAGTAATGGGCTTTCCTGGAGTAAAATGTGGAGTGCCTATATAAATTGCCTTCTATTATCATAGTACACTATGTTACTTCCCAACGCGCGGATAGCTGGAACTGAACCTGCCTCTTCTCCTTGACAGAGAGAAACCCTTTGCCACAAGGCTTTTCACACTTATTTTTCTAAAAGAAAATAAAGTTATTTTCTTAATTCTGGCAAACCCACAACCTTTCAGATACCTATAAAGGTACCTAATTGTAGGTCCACTACCATCTAGATCCTGATTGGAAAGTCCTGGTGAATTCTTCCCGACTCTCGCAAATGCTAAAGGGACAAGAAGCAAAATGGGGGGGACTTTCTATCAGACATGTCTCATCCCCTTTTTTCTTTTAGTTCTAGTTATTGATGTTGATACTGATATGCAAACAATAAAGGAATTTTGGGATACAATTATGTATTATGACTTAAACCTGACTCCAACCTTATTCAGTTTTTAGGATACGAAGAAAATAGAAACTGTATTGAACCTCAACAAAAATATTTTAAGGGGTTGTTCATTGCTAGCTAGCGCATAAAAACTCTAGCATCCGGAGGCATCACTTTTAAAGTATCCTCATAGGAGAGTTTTAAAGCTCTTTTTAATCTTGTCGTTCTTTGTTGTTTGTCATATAAAGTTAATATTGTCTTTATATTTTGAACCCTATCAGTAAATGGCCATGTTGTATTAAGCGTGAGGCAAGACGAGGCGAGGCGACGAGGCTGTCGCCTCGCTTAAGGGCGCTTAAGCGGCACTTAGTTAGCGTCTAACTTTTTTTTTTGCTCATACATGTAAAATACTCTATATACACGTAAATTTCAATATTTTTCATACAATCCTACTAGTATATGCATGAATAACAATACCACTTATCTATCAAGCCAAGTAGCAATATAAATATTAGAATCAAAATGCAAACTACAAGTCACACAATGCATACATGCTACATAGTCATCAAAGTACCATCAAACATAAAAGCTAAGTCTCTAAAGTTCCTACTTAAAGTTTTCCAACTATCCAACTATGTAAATAACAAAAGCTTCGGTTCGGTTTATGTATAAAAAAATCGTTAAGCGAGACGTCTAAGGTGTGGCGAGGCGCTACTAAGTGATGCCTAAATGCACTTAAACGTTGATCGCTTTTTTGGGACGAAAATTCACTAAACGAGGCACCCTAATTCTAAAACCCGCTTAAGCACGCTTTTCACCACATAATTAAATGGGCTTATGTCGTTCTTTGCTATTTGCCAATTTATCTTTTTAAGGATCTGTTCCTTGCTAGCTAGCGCATAAAAACAACTCTAGCCCCCGGAGGCATGACTTCTAGAGTATCCTCATAGAAGAGTTTTAAAGCTCCTTTGAATTTTGCATTTCATTTGTAGTTAAATATTTTTTCATCCTTTTTTTTAAAAAAGAAAGCCATCACCATTTCATAAGAAAAAGGCCATGTTGCTTGACGAAGATTCCATTTCCTTCAGAACCTTGAAGGATCCTTCGTTGTACTATAAAGGAGAAGGCAGCAGAGGTGATATAGAAACTATATTAGTCCACTAAAGCACTCTTCTTAAGATTGTTTAGATAAAATTTGTTTAAGGTAGATCTTAGGCTCTAAGGCAAGTTTCTAGTGTTACTCATTTGAAGTATTTCTCTAGGTGTAGGCTTCCCAACTTTAGTCAGATCTTTATGGACCATTTTAACAATTTCAGATGTCTTAGAAAGAAAAAATGGGGATGAAGAGAGGATTAACTTGTTTTCTGGAATTTGGAAGGTTGAAGATCAACATGGAGAAGATAGGCCCTTGTTTACATGCTCTACTTGGATTGATTTTACATATTATTGGCTGGTATTATCAAGGTTGCTGTATCAACCGATAGAATCGTTTTGGCTATGTTGTATGGGTTTTGGCTGGTAGTGGTTCGATTTAGTCCTCCCTTGATATTGGTCATTACTTGCCTATAACAACTTTTGGGCCCTCTTTCCTGGTGAATTCAATAAAGAAAAAAAATAGAATATGGAAGAAACAGTCTCGACACATTGATTTGGTTTTGTCGAAGATTGACATGCTACAACCGTGGATAAGATTCTCATCAAAATTGTATATCTATAAATTTAGAACATTCACCATTGAAATATTTTTCTATTTGGAATTATCTATTGTTGATTGTACTTTGTGTAAAAGCAAGTAAATAAATATCATCTATTGCGGTTGAATGATTCAACAATATTTGATATTATTCCATTCAAAACTAAGAGAAAATGACAAATAATGCATAAAATTGTTTATATATATATATATAGTCCATTTTTTGGGCCCCAACTCAGGACCGTGACCGTCCCGCGGACACCCAACCATCCCGTTCCCCGGGGAGCTCGAACTTGGGACCCGAAGTGAGCCCCCCTCCCTAACCACTTGGACTAGGGACCTTGGACAATGTAATATATATATATATATATATATATATAATATATATATATATATATATATATATATATATATATATATATATATATTGTTTGGCTCTCCAAAACTCCAATCTGAAAGTGTCCAATCAATACACATAGAAGGATCTATAACCGATTAGAATACTGCAAACCTGGGATATTATGCATTTAACATAATATATGTGTATGATTCTGCATCTCTCTCTCTCTCTCTCTCTCCTCTCTCTCTCTCTCTCTCTCTCTCTTCTGAAATAGAGCCAAATGGAGGAAGAGGATTCAAACATTCGACCCCAATTTTTTGAGATATAGGCGTTTTTTTATTGTTGTTGTTGTTGTATTTTCACCTCAATATGTCTGAGACTTCTAGGTGAACTATTTTTCCAATACACTGAGTTTGTCAAGGGATAACCCTGTTCATGCTGGACCATACACTCGGCTTCTTACACATTGATACAAATGCTTGTTACATGACTTTTAAGTTTGATATACACAAGCATTGTAAACTTCACCTTCTTCTTCGTCCAAGGTTTCTGAAGCAGGAGAAAATTTTAGTGTTGGACAAAGACAGCTGCTGAGCCTTGCTCGTGCATTATTGAGAAGATCAAAGATTCTTGTACTTGATGAAGCAACGGCAGCTGTAGACGTTCGAACTGATGCTCTTATCCAGAAAACAATCAGAGAAGAGTTCAAGTCTTGCACGATGCTCATTATAGCACACCGCTTGAATACTATAATTGATTGTGACAGGGTTTTACTCCTTGATGCGGGTCAGGTACTTCATTTCCCTAATAGTTGTTACTGGACTGGGTCTTAATTGTTCTATGCTATAAATTGTATTCGTCCTACTCATTTCTTTCTGAATGGGTAACGGCTGTGATGGAGAACTTTCAATAGGCATCATTTCATTTTTTTTTGGTTGCAAAATTTTCTGTTAAATAATCACATCATTCTTAGTGGGGTGGGCTGTGCATTTTGTTTAGTTGAATGCATTTCAAAATAACAGTACAACAGATTTTTGTGAAAGTCATCTTTATGATATAGTAATTCTGGCAGAACTGTTCTTTCATATCTTCCAGCCATGGAAAAACCTTGATTCTTGCAAGTCCTAGCAAACAAAATGTGCACTGCAAAATATTTACGTGCATCTGGACCATCTGGTCCTTGCTTTGAGTTTTTACTTTATGACTTTTGCTCATTTAACATAGATTTGTCATGCCACTTCTAACGGAAGGACTACTTGAAAGGTGCAAGAGTATTTGAAAGTGGTTTTTTTAACCTTCATGCAGCATTAATAAAATATCTTTGATGATGTTGAAATTAAATATAACTTAAGAAATGAGTTATATTAGCACCTTTTTAGCAGTTTTAATACATACTATTTTCAAAGTAAGAAGTAGTGATCAACATTGTTAATTGAATATGTATGAAGTTTCTAGTGGTTGCCATTGCTAACTTTCAAACATATACGCTTGCCTTTAAGCAGGTGAAACAGAAGTAATGCAGGACACAATGGCCACAAACTTGCAGTGCATGTAGAAAGCAGAAAACAATTGATGCCCTGAACTTACAACCTAAATGAATGGGTCAAGAATACTTATAAAATTACCCCAAAGATGAAGATAGAATGTGATGATGAAAATAAGGAAGTGGTACAAACCAAAATATTTATCATGCAATTTAACCGGTATTTTGATCGATTTCACCAATCAAAACGATTACTAGAATACCCATATATGTATGTAACATGAAAGAAGCATGCAAATCTTGAGGTGTGCCATCAATCAATATCTAAAAGCATGACATTATTTTCAAATTCAGCCCTTGGTAGTTTTAATAAACCTTAGGGATCTAAAGAGAAGTTCAGGAAGTGATAGTGTGTTGAGAAGTTGGCTCAATTTAGTGGGCTTGATCCATTAAACTGGTGGAGAGTACATATATTATAGGCAAGGGTATGCACCCCTTCTATTTTTTCCAATGTGGAACTAAAAGTAAATGCAACAAAACTAGAAAGGCTCTGGGCAATACAATGAACAAGAAAATAAATATCTTCTACATATTGCAAACGATCATAGGGCACTAAGTATTTAAACACCTTGTGGTTAAAGCCTCCTCAAGACGATCACCACATCTTGGGAAAAGGTCTCAAAAGTTGGTGATTTGAAAGTAGGGTTTCTGAAGTGGGGATTAGTAGGAGGTCTTGAAGGGAATTTCGAGCTGTGGTGTAAGATTTTGGGGCAATATCGACTGCGAAGAGGGCTTTAGTGTATGTTGCAGTCATTTCTCGAACAGCTGATATATTGTTGATTTAGGTCCCACACTTTGGATTTCGGATTCTTCTTTTAAATGTTTGGTATCTTCATAGTTCTTCATGATTCACTTCCTACTTCTTTGCAGGTACTAGAATTTGACTCGCCAGATGCTCTCCTTTCAAATGAAGAAAGTGCTTTCTCAAAGATGGTTCAAAGCACTGGAGCAGCCAATGCCCAATATTTAAAAGTATGGTCATGATCACAGTACTATCCTTTTGTTTGTTTGCCAAGGATCCATAGAATTGTGGAATTCCTAGCCCATGCTCCATCCTCAATATGTTTCATGCCTCTTTTTTCCTCTCAAAATTATTCAAGAAAACTGTGCCCAGTTTTCTTTTCTCATTATAATTTTCTAACGTGCCACGTTGAAAATTACAGAGTTTAGTCCTGGCGGATAGATCCAACAAGGAAGAGACCAGTAGGCAAGATGGCCAAAGGAGATGGCAAGCGTCTGCTCGCTGGACAGCTGCTGCACAATATGCACTTGCAGTCAGCCTCACATCTTCACATAATGATCTCCAAAAGCTTGAAATTGAGGATGAGAACAGCATCCTCAAGAAAACAAGGGATGCTGTTATCACCTTGCAGAATGTTTTGGAAGGGAAGCATGATACTGCAATTGAAGAGAGCTTGAACCAGTATCAAGTTTCCACAGATAGATGGTGGTCATCTCTATATAAAGTGATTGAAGGTATATTTACGTCACCGTGCACTTTTCATGTTGCTTTTTGTCTTACAGTTTAACATTGACCGTAAACATGTGTCGAGTGGATGTCCTTGGGACATTTAACGTTGCATGTCCACGGTACCTACAAAATTAACATGCTATATTGTTCCATGCTGGATAGTTGGCCTTTTCAACTTCTGAAATTTGTACCCCCTTCCAAGCCTATAAACAAAGGAGTACATGTGACCTTTAAATTACGTTCATGTTGTAGTACATAATGCCGAGTACGAATTGGTTTCTTTTTTCGTAGAAGTTAAATGTAGAAAATAAAAAATGATAATTACCAAATCCAGGATCCATTTCGTTATAAATGACCTATATCAACTAAATAGCCCGAAAACAGAAGGAAAAAAACAAAACAAAAAACAAATGATACAATATGAAATGGTTCTCATGTATCAACACCGTACAAAATGAACATTTAGAAAGGAAAGTTGAAGAGGTCCACAGTTTGGAAAATGTTAATAAAATACTTAGTGGACATTGTACACCATTGATCTAGACAATTTACATTAAGTCATCCAATAATTTGCTACTAAATGAACAATTAAAAGAACTCGGATCCATATTATTTGGATTTGGATCTGATCCCTCAGATAATATAATATCATTCAAATGATATATGTTAGGCTTCATTGAAGCTAAATACCTTGAATTATCTAGTTTTGCAACTCGATACCCTAAAGTTTCATCTTTGACATATTAATATCCTAAACTATTAAGGAGTTGCAAGTTGCTACCCGCCGTTAATTATATGTAAACTTTTCCATTCCAAGAAAGAAATCTTTCCTTGGGCCAAATTACCCAAGGTCACTAAAATTCTAAAAATGGTAAAAAAAATTGAAATTCTCTAGAAACGCATGAAACTCTCTCTCTTTCGCTATCCAGCACCTTCCCCTCTCACCCTCCAGACCCTCGTCCCGATTCCTCGTCATCATAATCAATTCAACAAACACCAATTCTCAACGAAGATAAGTAATTTGATTAACAAGTTTCATAGTAAATGGTATATACTGGGGGTAGATTTAGATGAATAATAAAAATGCTAAACTAGAAAAAAGAGCATTCCTCAAAAATTAAATTCTCTCCTTTGCTCGAAGTTTGCATCATCACCAGCAATGGAAGAGCACCAGGTGGTCGGCGACACCATCGGAGCATCAATTAATCAACCCAACTAGCTCGCGCTCTGTGTGTCAGCCACGCACAGACCGCCCCGCTCCACCTCGCTTCCTCCCTCCTCTCCAACCCCCCCGGCCTTGTCCGCCAAGCCGTCAACTCCTCTCCTCCTCCCCTAACGCGGACTCTGCCATCTCCTCCCTCGGGCGCGTCCTCGACCGCCCCTCAAGAAGCTCCCCTCCCCCTGATGACGTCCCTGCCACCACCTCCCATATCAAACCCCTCCGCCGCGCCCAGTCTTCCTAAAAAAAAACCGCGGCGACACCCATTTAGCCGTCGGCTCCATCCTCCCCGGCCTACTTGAAGACCCCTAGTCTCTCCGACTGCCTCAAAGAAGCCGACATCGTCCCCTCCGCCGTTCGCACCTAGATCGAGAACCTCCGCAGCAAGGACAACAAGAAAATCGAGTCCGTTTCCGGCGACATGAATTTGGGATTTAGGATTCCGTTTGAAGGAAATTTGGGATTAATTTTCTAAATTTGTTTCTTATAAATGGGGGCAGGCACACTTTAGGGGTTAGTGACCATCAAGGGTAATTGTCATTTTCACTTGTCCTTCAACTCCGTAGGAGTAGAAAGTTGCCTAATTATAGTTTAGGATATTAACATGTTAAATGTGAAACTTTAGGGTATCAAGTTGCAAAACTGAAATAGTTTAGAGTATTTAGTTGCAATTAAACCTTTATGTTATAGTTCATAACATGGACTTTTCTATTTCAAGTGCTAGAAATCTTATTTGTATTGATAGGGTTCGAGCTTAAATCCATACTGTTACTTTAACTAGATATGTGATACTTTCAGGTCTTGCGGTGATGAGTAGGTTGGGCAGAAACCGACTTCAACATCCAGATTTTACTTTTGAAGACAGATCACTGGATTGGGACAATGTTGAAACGTAGAAAGCTGATGCAGAATCCACAAAATGGTTGGACAACAATCCATCGTGGAAGAAATACTGACACAGTATGTCTCACTGCTCTGATTTCTTCTTTTGAGATCATTGAAGTGGATTTTTAGTAGTCCAATTTATCACATTATAGTCCAGTTATGCATCTCTTCTGTGATTTAATTCTTGGTTGAGAGAGTTTCGCTGTAGTACAAGTAAATTCGGGTGCGTGCTAATAAAAAGGTGTAAGCTGCAATAGTAGTACAATAGAATACGAGTTATTCTTAGCTGACAAATTTCTTTTTATTTTATGCAATGATAGAGATAGATTAGCTGCATTATTATTGCTCATCTGAGTGTCTTTTCGTTTCTGGGAAAACAGAGAGATGCATTTATAGATATGTTGTTTGTACGATGATTATACCATCTTGTATTATCAGCCAAATATGGGTAACGTGTCAGTGTGAGGAGTCCTAAAAATAATTAGTATATCCCATTTATTTTACAGGTGAATTTATGTGATTGCCCCAAATGTTCAGAACTTAGGCAGATAAATACATTAAATTATCTGGAAATTGCTGAGAAACCCAATTTCGGGGTGGGCTTTTATGAAATGCCCACCCGCTGGATAAGTTTTATGAAATATCAAGAATTAAGTATTTTCACGTTAAATATTCCAAGATTCCCTTTTAGATGCCACCCGCTAGAAACTGCTATTTTTATAATACCGAAACTACCCCTCCGCGCGAATTGGTCATCTATATGTATTTGAATTAAAAAAACTCAGATCTGGATTGCGATTTTCGTCTTCTTTTTCTTCACGGGAAATCTGAATTCCATTGCTCTCATATTCAGCAGAGATCGCAAAGATCGTTCGTAGTTCGGTGTGTTTTTCTTCAGTCGAACTCAGATCATCGCTCGTCATCATCACCATCATCATCATCTTCATCGTGGAGACATTTGAACTCAGATCTTCAATTGTGGAGAGAAGATCTTTCTTTTTCTTTTCCTTCATCGCTTTGAAAGAAGAACAAAACTCTTTATTCCTGAAAAAACTAAATTACACGTTTTAACACTGGAAATGACCATTCTTCGTCTTAATTAGGACGGAGAATGGCATTCTCCGTCTTAATTAGGACGGAGAATGCCATTCTCCGTCCTAATTAAGACGGAGAATGACATTCTCCGTTTTATTTAACACTGAGAATGACATTCTTCGTTTCCGTCTTAATTAGGACAGAGAATGGCATTCTCCGTTTTATTTAAGACGGAGAATGGCATTCTCCGTCCTAATTAATACGGAGAATGGCATTCTCCGTGTTTCTAACACGGAGAATGGTCATTCTCCTGCGTTTTAACACTGGAATGACCATTCTCCGTGTAAATTAAGACGGAGAATGACCATTCTCTCCGTCCTAATTAAGACGGAAACGAAGAATGTCATTCTCCGTGTTAAATAAAACGGAGAATGTCATTCTCCGTCTTAATTTACACGGAGAATGGTCATTCCAGTGTTAAAACGCAGGAGAATGACCATTCTCCGTGTTAGAAACACGGAGAATGCCATTCTCCGTATTAATTAGGACGGAGAATGCCATTCTCCGTCTTAAATAAAACGGAGAATGCCATTCTCTGTCCTAATTAAGACGGAAACGAAGAATGTCATTCTCCGTGTTAAATAAAACGGAGAATGTCATTCTCCGTCTTAATTAGGACGGAGAATGGCATTCTCCGTCCTAATTAAGACGTTAATTTAGCACGGAGAATGGCCATTCTCCGTCTTAATTAGGACGGAGAATGCCATTCTCCGTTTCATTTAACACGGAGAATGGCATTCTCCGTGTTTCTAACACGGAGAATGATCATTCTCCTGCGTTTTAACACTGGAATGACCATTCTCCGTGTAAATTAAGACGGAGAATGTCATTCTCCGTCCTAATTAAGACGGAGAATGGTCATTCTCCGTGTAAATTTAGACGGAGAATGTCATTCTCCTGCATTTTATGGTTAGCTGAAACTTTGGAGGGTCATAACTTTTGACTGGGAGGGCGAAACGAGGTCCCGTTTGTCGCAAAATGAGCGTATCTTCACCGTTAGACGGCCTTCCGAAATTTTAGATTCGCAAAAAAATGATGTTTGGACCTCCGTTTTAGCACTTTTGCCGTTCGTCCCGGTCTTTCCGAAATTTTTCGACGAGTTTTTGAAGATTTTTGAGGAGAAAACCTAGATTCGAAAGTGAGCAGCGTATGGAAGAAGATGGAGTATTAAAAATTTTTTTAAAGAACAGTTTTGTGGGTGTTTCCAATAAATTAAAAGGAAGGGCAAAAGGGTCATTTGGAATCCGCTTTGGATAAGTTTCTCTAATTCTGGGCACGCGATGAAAGTTTTTTTAGCGGTGGGTTTTACATAAAACTTTTTTAGTTTTTGGGCATTTCATAAATCTTCCCTTAAATTATTTGATGGGAAATTCTGCAAGATGTTCCTATATGTATGTGTTGGACAGTAGCATACGGTTTTCACCAAATGTCTTTTATTTTAGATAAAAGGATAGTTATTAACCTATTATAGTATACTAGACTAAATACTAAGAAAAAAGAAAGATTTGATCAAATGACCTTGTAATAAAATCAGATAATATTTGTGTTGAAAAAAATCAGATAAAATACAAGTGAAAAAAATGTGCCCAGCATTGTTGCAATTTGATCTAGCCCTCAAATGGGAGAGAAAAAAGGGATAAGAGTGGAGGAGCATCTTGAACCTACCACGAAGATAATGGAGCAGGAGTTAAAGGGTTTGTGAGTAAATAATAAAATAAATAAATACACAAATGAAGGAAGGAAGCAAAAGTGGTAGGGGTGCAACTCGGGCGGATTGGTGGGGCTTGAGGTCAACCTGAACCCAACTCGACGAATTATAAGTCTAGTCCAAGTCCGACCCGACCTCGGGTTCAACATATAAAGTCCCAGACCAAGTCCAGATGATCGGGTTGGGCTCGGGTCCATCAGGTTTATCGGGCTCTAATATAATATTTGAAATAATTTTAAACAAAAGTAATATTAAGCATATAATCAAATAGCAATTAAGCCTCGATCATTACGAAATACAAACTAAAATTAGATTTAGGATAAGGACATAAAGAGTTTGGATGAAGAAATTTAGGATTTGAACATTTTATTTAAGAAGTATATATATATATATATATATATATATATATATATATATATATAGAGAGAGAGAGAGAGAGAGAGAGAGAGAGAGAGGAGGGATCAACATCCCCTCACTTTTCCATCCCCCAAGCATCTCCATGATAACACCCATTGCATCTTGTTTTAAGTCATCTAATCTTAACCGTTGTTTTTTCAATGGTTAAGATTATATGACTTAAACAAGATGCTTGGGGGATGGAAAAGCCTATGAGATGAGGGGATGAACAAGATCCAACGGATGTGAATGAGGGGTGCTTAGGGGATGCAAAAATGAGGGCTATATAAAGCCTATGAGATGACCGGACACCAAATATATATATATATATATATATATATATATATATATATATATATATATATATATATATGGTGTGTGTTCTTTGGGTAACCGGACACATGAACCCAAGACCATTTTGATTTTTGACCGGGTTCAAATATTTTAATCCGAGCTCGAACCCGAGTATCTTCAATCCTAATACAACCCATTAACGGATTTACCCGATCGGGCATGGACTATTGTATTGGAGAAATTATTCAGTAGTCCGGTCTCACCAAGTGGCAGCGGTGATGAGACCTTACTTTCCTCCAATAGTTGCATGCTACATTATTGTTGTACTTAGATTTCGTGTGGCAAAGTGTAATTTGAGCATAGACACCATATAGCAAAATTTTAATAACTCCTAGATCCGAATTGTTCTCTTCTACAAATTTTGTATGAAACATAAGATCTAGGGCTAACACATTAAAAGTAGATTTTTAATTATATTATAAATAGTGAGGACGTGCAGCCGTCCCACCAACGATCTCACAACATCAGAAGCCTAATGAACGTGACATACTATAAGTCTGCACGGAAAAAAAGGAAAAAGAAAAAAAGGGATTTTAATACTAAATATTATGACTGATTGATTGTCACAAAAAATGGCCAATTTGTAGGACTCATAACTCCAGAACTCTATTCTACTTGAGATTTTGTCAGCATATATCAACATGTTAAGGTTCAACAAACACAAATTTTAAAACTGAATATTATATCTTCAATTTGATATGATTTTACTAAGAATGTTGGTCATGTTTTAGGTTGTAATTCACTAAATAAATAGTAAGACCTAGAACAATAATAAAATTGAACCCTGCTATCCGTTGCGTGTCACCGTCCCATTGGAAGGTCAATCGGCATGGAACACATATATACAGGATGGCCAATGGGATGTGGCCACGCCAGCCCGCCTGCGGGTCTATGATTTAGCAAATTTTCTAGGATTTATAGGTTGGGAGCATATTGGTCCTATTTTTCTAGATGTTTTGGTGGAAATTTGCTAGTCCTGTGGACTTTTAGGAAGTTGTTAAGTTAATTAGGTAGCACGAATTTTGTGCTATAGGAATTGAACCCTATAGACAAATAGTTTGACTTTTTGTAAGTATTCATGATTATCAGTACTCTTTATTTTATATTCAATTTTTCTCAGCCTATTTCTTTTCTCCTCACTTTATCTTCTTCTTCAAACCCTAATTAAAAATGGCACACAACAATAGACTAAATTAATCAATGTATTCATTATTTTACTTTGATAGTTTTACTTGGATCTCTTCACAACCTTTGTTTTTTGCAATTCTAGGATTTTTTTTTATCTTACTCTCTATGTTATTTTTATGTGTTTTTAAACATTACATATTGGGTTTTAGGTTAATGTTTTCTCAGAGCTTAGAACAATAAAGGATTTCGAACATCAAAATTCGATGACACAGTACCGTTGGGAATGACAGAGGACTGTCAGAATTATTGCATTCCTATAGTCATGATTGTTAGAATCCTGACAGTCCTAAGACATAGTTATATATAACTTTCTGTTATAGGATTGTCAGAATTCTGACAGTCCTAAGACTATAAATGATGCTCCTTAACAAATTCAAAAGGAGTCCTAAGACTATAAGTGATGTCCCCTAACAAATTCAAAAGGATAATTTGGTTAGTAAAATTTTAAAAAAAATTGTGCTAGCCCATGGGATTGTGCCGTTATAAATAACCTAAATTAATAGGCCAGCATTCTCAATTAATAATGTTCTCCTGCTAATCTACCTCTCCCGACGGTGAAAGGACATGCATACATGAGTACAAAGCTCTGCCATCTTCAGCACAAAAAATTCATCATCTTCAGCAGAGGAAAGGAATCATTAAGAACACATGAAAGATGAAGCCACTTCACAACTCTTAACCTAATATTTGAGATGGAAACTGTAAATAGTTCCAGGTTTGGAGCTCCAGTGAGACAAATGACTGACTAGTAGATAATCAGAGACTAGCCTACAAGCTAGCTAGATAAATATTCAGCACAAAGGGAATCTTCAGCAAACTCGGTTGGCAACGACTTCCAATGCAACGATGGCTCCCACTCAGCATCTTCGATAACCTTGAGAATCTCTTCCAGGACAACCTTGCTACCCTCAGAGGATAAATGGATCCCATCACTGAAATCAATCAAGTAGACACAGCACAGATCAAATTACATTACACAAAATGTCATATATATCAAAAGCTAGACATGGACAAATTTTCGAGCTATAAAATTACTCAAGCATACTACATGTTCTCATCACTTGGATCATGCATGTGGACAACGGAACACGTTGGTGAGTAGAAGAAGGGTTCAAAGTTTACGAAGATTTTTTATTTTTTTTTAAAGTGCACACAAGGATCATACATATATATAGTATAGACAAATATATATATCAAATGTGGCATATATATATGATACTATTACTCACGTAAAGCAAGTTGTTTTCCAATTATCCCTCTTTTGTATTGCTGTCCAGAGATCAATAGCCTTCAAGTCCATCTCCTTGCATAGCTCAATACACGCTTCAGAGTATTGATGGCATCTCTCATTGGTTCGAATAAAGCCGCTCGATAAGTTTCTAGATTTTTGAACATAAAAAATAAGAAGTAAGGTTTGGGATCGATACAGGACTTGAAAACTGCACGTTAAACTAAAACCTGACTAGCTAGTAGACTGACTACTTCTGCAAAAATCTGAGAAATTAATTAGCTGGAGCATAGGGTAGTGCATGGTACCCTACTTTTGTAATTGGCAGATCATTTCCTCGTTGACAGGTGGGCTACTGAGGAAAATTACCCGCGTCTTTACTGAAAGGCTCTGAAATGAAGCGTAACGACATGTCAGAATACGAGAAGCATGTCCAGTAATTTCCCATCGTGTTCATTAGGAAAAGGATACCTTCAGATGATTAGCAATCTTTCTCATGTTCTCAGTGTACTCAGGAAGTGGTACATGAGGACCTAGGCCAGATGGACTAGGTCCCATTGAATCATTACCACCAAAATAAATTATTACAAGAGACGGTTGCACAGGTGCATCCTGAACAATAAAAAGAAACGAAAATTCAGTGAAATGATGATTACTTGAACCATGATGTATACTTGACTAAACTGGACACAAGTTTAAATTGAACAGGATATTTTTGAATAATGTCGAGGAATTACAAAGGAAATTAAGTCAAGGGTTCAGATATATTAAGATAATATTCAGGATAAAGAATTGGATAAGGAATCTGGAATCTGTTTCACCCTAGGCCATAGCTGCATTCTCCCTTGATACCAAGGGCAACAAAGCCTCCGGTGGTAATGTTATGAGTTTCTTCTTACCATGACCAGATATCTAATTGATGCTTACATGAGGACATCAAGCAATATCATGTGTTTCATTAATGTGCCCAAGGGCGTCATTTGGATCCTGGAGGATGCATGTTCAATTAGAGAAAACATCCACCGTGAATGAGGTTAAAACAATTTGTGGGGAATTATTGGAATTTTGAATATGTGTCACAGGTTCATATATATTCCAAAATACATCCAGGATGAAAATTCAAGAGTCCAGCAATTAATTTCATGATCTTTGTGTTAACTTGTTTCTTAGGTAAGTACCAGCCCATCAAAACCATAGAGAAACAACCAACAAGAAAACGATAGTATTGTTGGAATTTAGTTGTGATAAGATAAACAAAAAGTGCAATTAATGGGGAGGGTTTTATAACGAAGTGAAAAGGTAAAAGTGTAGGCAGATAGTCGGTCCGGTTCGGTTCTGGAAATATTTTGAGCCAAGCTAAGAAAGAGAGAAAGTTTTATCTGTGTAGAAGACAGATAATTATCTTCTACAATCTGAAATGAATAGCTAGCTAATTAAGTGTGCTAGTTATGTGTTCCGCTTCTCCAACTCTCCATGGGGATTTTCATAACAGAGCATCTTCTCTCTCCTTCTCCTTTGTAATTACCAATGCTCACGCCCTCCTTCTTCATTGAATCAACGACTCCTCTTTCTCTAATATTACTCCTCAAGATTCATGCAATCGTCCGCTTCCTCCTCCTATCTAGAGGAAACTTGGAGCCCTCCTTTCCCCTTCTTCCTCAGATGATCATCTCGATTCGACAGCAACCCAAGCCAATCCTCAGGCTGATTGGAAAAAATTCCTCTTCTTGAAGCTGCTGTGTCACAAACAAGACCCTCTACATATTATCTCCAATGACAGTGCCTAAGATACGGAAACCCAAAGGAAGTATCAAGATATCTGATTACTATGAAGTATCAAGATCGTAAGCGATGACGACGTCTTCCATTTCCCACAAAGACCGGGATATAAAATACTAATAAGTACTGACCGCCACCAATGAAGAAGTAGTAAATCAAAAAGGTTAATACTTAAACCCTCACCCCCCTTCTCTTTCTCTTCTTATAATAGGAGAGATTAGAGACGGTCGACTCTGGCGGCTGGCTGGGTGGATCCACTGCACTTCTTCATCATCATCATCATCGAAACAAGGATAGATCTGAATTCTCAACTGGTATTCATCTCCAACGATTTCTCGTTTCTCTCTCTTTTATTTTTTATTTATCGGTTTACTTTGAGTGGCTATCCTCGATCGACCATATATTGATTGTATTTCTCTTTCTTTTTCCCTTTCCATTTTTTATTTATGCACTTCTATTCACAAAAGCCATAATAATCGTTTAAGCGTACTGTTATTAATTCTTTTAATTTTTGGCGTTTCTTTCAAGGGTGCGGCTATCCGTACGTTTAAGCGTACTGCCCCCATTATTTTTGGCGTTTCTTTCAAGTGTGCGGCTATCCGACGCCGACCAACCTGGAGTGGGCTTCACCAACTACACCAACCCTTGGGGACAAATATGGATCAATATATACAAAATGAAATTAATAACAGTTTCGCTTATCCAACAGCTCGCAAAAAAAAAAATTAGAATTCCTATTCTACCCCCCCCCCTCTCCTCCATTCTCCCCATGCTGCTGCCCCCACCACCACCCGACGCCGACCAACCTCCGCCCCCCCCTCCCCTGCTCCCCCGACCACCCTCCCCTCCTCCCCCGACCCCCTCCCCTCCTCCTCCCCCGACCCCCTCCCCCTCCTCCCCCGACCCCCCTCCCCTCCTCCTCCCTCCTCCACCAACCCACCCTTCCCTCCTCCTCCCTCCTCCTCCGACCCCCCTCCCCTGCTCCCCCGACCCCCTCTCCTCGCTCCTCCGACCCCCCTCCCCGCCTCCTCCTCCGACCCCCCTCCCCTCCTCCTCCCTCCTCCTCCGACGAACCCCCCCCCCCCCCCCCCCCCCCCCCCCCCCCCCCCCCCGCTCAACCCGAGGGGGATCGAAGGAGCGAGGGGGAGGGGAGGGGGTTCGGAGGAGGAGGAGGGAGGAGGAGGGGAGGGGGTCGGAGGAGGAGGAGGCGGGGAGGGGGGTCCTTAGTAATCCATGGGGTGCGGATAGCCGCACCCTTCTTTCAAATCTAGTTATTACTCTGTTGACTTGTATCCGTATCAAGTAAGACATGCAACTTGCTTTTATGATTTGTAACAATTGTTTGCTTCAGGACAGGAGCACGTTGTTCGTGGATCTTCTTGGACATTAGTAGTTAAGCTGGGTGGGGGGTGGTGAGTGGACTCGGAATTCGGAAATGGCTTCGAACCCGCTTCTCTGGTACTGCCGACCCGTCAAGGACGGGTTATGGTCAAGGGTGGTGGTGAATGCTTTTGGTGCTTACACTCCCTGTGCCATCGAGACGGTGGTCATCGGCATCTCCCATCTCGCTCTCTTGGCCGTCTGTTTCTACCGCACCTGGCTCATCACGAGAGACGTAACCCTCAAGAGATTCTGTCTGAGGTCCAAGTATTACAATTTCTTGCTCGCCCTCTTGGCCGCTTACTGCGCTCTCGAGCCCCTCTTTAGGCTGCTCTTTGGCTTTTCCATTATGAATATAGACGGCCAGCCTAATCTTCCTCCCTTTGAGGTTTCCTTTTCTTATTTATTTATTTATTATCATAGCTTCTTCCATAGTGTAAATAATTGTTTCACATTTCACTTCCTGATGCTGTTTCCATGTCATGTCAGGTCGTGTCGCTCCTCGTCAAGGCTCTTGCTTGGTCTTGTATGCTTGTTTTGATCGGAACGGAAACTAAGGTTTATATCCATGAATTCCGGTGGTACGTCCGTTTTGTAGTCATCTATGTTCTGGTTGGGGAAATGGCTGCTTTTAATCTTGTTCGCTCTGTTAGAGAGTATTATGACAAGTAAGTACTTATTATTTTTTTTTTTGAACTTCACTGATTTCAACTCTTACAGATGCAAATACAAACTTATACACATAAAAACATACACATCAAAAATACATCATAAGAGTTTACTGTTTACATGCCTCCAAAATGGATAGTGGATTATCCAAACCGAGGAATAATTCTGTTCACCATGACCGACACAATCTTATTGATTAGGAAAGGTTAGGGGTGAAAGAATTGATGTGGCTCACTGATTTATTCAAGAAAACCTTAAGGACAAAGAAGATGCCCGATGAACGGAGAATCAATATTATAGTACCATATATAAAAACAAGAAAGATATTCAAAGTTGTAATTATTGGGCACTTCTTAGATAACGTGGATAAAACATCAAAGTGGTTTGGAAACCTCTAAACTACATATTGAGCATTTCTCAGATATGGGTTTATATGAGCTGATTGAACCAGTTATTTTAGAATCCAAAGATCAATAGAGAAGTTCTCTAAGACACTTGATTTTGGGTCCATACGGGTTTTAGGATGTTTGGGTTTACTTGCTGAACTGGATATCCTACTATGCATTTTTCTAGGTGCAACCCTTTTAGAAGCCATTGTGTATTTATCCATATAAACATTGATAGAATAGGAAAATGGAAAGAATAATCTATTAGACACATGCAGTTGACACTGGCACTCAGAGGAGGCACATATCCAATCCGAGGTGGAAGTAAACTTCCTATACTCTCTAACAAACATATACATGATTTGATGCAAATTACATTTGTCATGCAAAGTAATTTGGAGAACCCCTATTGTAAAATAGGCAACCCCAAAAAAAATGGGATAAAGGCTTTATTTTCGGGATCCATTTTGTATATATTGTTCCATATTTGTCCCCAAGGGTTGGTGTAGTTGGTGAAGCCCACTCCATCTTCTACAGGGGATCGCGATCAAATCTTGCGAGCTATATTTAATGTTTGACTTATCCGGGAAGTGAGGCCTTTGCATTCGCTCCCAGGTAGCCGCTTTGCTGTGATCGTTCCCCTGGGTTTTCAAAATAAATAAAATAAAATAAAATAAAATGATATGCTTAGTATCATGCATATGTGAAAATGATCTGGATTTTACTTCTTAAACTATTTATGCATTCAGCCGTGATGAAAGTTCCTTCAGTTTGTTTGCTTGACTATTCATAATATCAGGGCCGACCCTGAGCTCATGGGAGCCCGAGGTGAACTTCCGAAATGAGTCCATACATAATGTGAAAAAAAAGTAAGTGACAAAAATAAAAGTAAATATAACAAAAAAAATTTTTGCCACCAAGATTTGAACTAAGGACCTTTAGTATGTAAGTCTTACATGATAACCACTACACCACAACTCTTTTGAGTTAAGGGTGGCCTATAGTACATTCTTGCTCTATTCTAGATACATCATTGTTGGTGTTTCTTTAGTCTTTGGGCCCTGGGCTGTTGCCCAACCTGCCCTGGGCCAGGGCCGCCCCTGCGTAATATGTGTATGATGTTTACGGATTTTAACCTCATACAGTCATACTGTCCATGGTCCCACCTTTATATGGATGCTCACATTTTGTTTGACTTGATTTAGGTGATTTACATTTTATGGATATGGTCATGTGCCTAATTTGATTAATCACATTATTGTATAACTGGGAGGGACTTACGGTTCATACTTTCCTTTCCCTGTGCAGATCAGTCTTTTATCTATACACCAGTGAGATAGTCTGCCAGGTTTGTTATCTGTTATGGATTTTTAATTACATTTCATCTTGTTTGATACTTACTGCACAGTAATATGCTTTATTCACTGGCTTAGTTCCTTTATCTCTATTATTACGATTAAGTACGTTAAATCCTCCCATTTTATTTCCATTTATGTGAGCTTGAATTATTTTTACTTTCATGCAGTTTATGTTTGGGTTACTTTTGCTAATTTACGTGCCAAACCTCGATCCTTTTCCTGGATATACTCCCATTAGAGCCCAAGTGTTTGATGACAACACAGAGTATGAATCACTTCCAGGGGAAGAGCAGATTTGTCCTGAGAGGAAAGCCAACATATTGTCCAGTAAGTGTACAAAAAACTTAATTTGTATTTAATATGTGGGAAACAGCAGACTATTTTATTTTTTGAACTGATGGTTCCAATTTGGGACGGGGACACAATCTTTTGATCAGGAATACTTTTCTCATGGATGACTCCCCTCATGCAACAAGGCTTTAAGAAACCAATCACAGAGAAGGATGTTTGGAAATTAGATACATGGGATGCGACAGAAACATTGTATAACAAGTAAGTCAGTTGTTTTAAATCGTCAGGAACACTTATCCACAGCTTGTACCATCTTTATGATGATATTTTTCCTTCAGTTTCCAGAAATGCTGGCTTGAGGAATCCAAAAAACCAAAACCTTGGTTGTTGAGAGCGCTACATGGTAGCCTTGGAGGAAGGTATGGTATAGGAACTTCTCTCATCCATTTTTACAGGAAGTCAAAAGTTAAATCGTCTTGATATTGCATGCTATTATATATATATCCTTAAGTGATATATTTGATTTCACGAATCATGCTCCTGCTGTGGCCCAAGATATTCACTTTCTGTTTCTCTTTCTCTGCAGATTTTGGCTTGGAGGCTTTTTTAAGGTAATAGGCGCAGTTTATGATATTATTGCTGAATACTTAGCATACTTGAGATTTATCACCTTGTATGAATAATTCGATCTACATGTAATCTAGTAGATCTTCTTGCGATCGTACTCCATGATCCTTTTCTTTTATTAATAATACACAGAGTTTTTGATTTATAGCTTAACTCAATATCATAAATAAGCAGTAGCTCATTTTAGAAGACTACATTGTGATAATGTTGGAATACTTCATCGACCTCATACAGCTCATCGAATATGGGACTAATCATATAACTCGATGAATATGGGAATAAAGTAGACTAATAGACTCACTAACTCTAACAAGAGATAAATACTATACAAATGACCCTATTCTGGATACCTCCCTCAAACTCATGATGGGTCGACCAACAAGTGTTGTCTAGGGGCTATTTGGCTGCCCGTAAATAGAAATCCCATGCAACATGTGTTGCATGTAGCATTTGTTGCTGTAAGTAGCGTTACAAATCCATTGTTTGGTTGCATGTAGATGATGTTGCAGCATTTACGAATCCATTGGATTGTCAAGTACCTTTTTAAACTACACGGTGCATGTTGCCTCTAGTTTTTCTTACAATCTTTCTTATTTTCTAACTCCTAGATTGGCAATGATCTTTCTCAATTTGTGGGCCCCACAATTTTGAATCTTCTCTTACAGGTAAGATCTATTACCATATCTATTTACTTTTCCAAGTTGTATTTTGTGTATGGTAACTATGATCAAATGTTTTAATGCATGCACCAGGTAACATAACATTAACTTTCTCTATAATAATTTAATTAAGTAGATGTTGTTGTACTTTGTCAACTAATTAAATTATGTCTTCTAATTTCATGATGAAATCAGTATTAACTTTCTCTATAATTATTTGATTAAGTGGATGCTGTTGTACTTTGTCAACTAATTAAATTATGTCTTCCAATTTCATGATGAAATCAGTGTGTTAGGGGTTGCTACATGAGTCTTAGTTTATGTTTAAAGGATTTATATTCAACTTGAACACTCTTTCTTTCATCCCCTTGGGGTTGCTACATGAGTCTTGTGTTAGGGGTTGCTACATGAGTCTTAGTTTATGTTTAAAGGATTTATATTCAACTTGAACACTCTTTCTTTCGTCCCCTTGGGGTCACCCTTCTTGTTAGAGGTATTACTCTGTAACATCCTAAACGTCTGCCACTTGTAGGACGTGATTTGAAATGAACATACACTTCAATAATGTGAAACTTTATGCACTCGAGCTGGAGAAAATGGAATGGGAACATGTCAGGTTGACATATGTGCCTATGACTTTGTGGTGAAACAACTTAATATTTATCGTCTGCATCATCCGATAATTTGACCACAACAATACACCTCTCTGATTTGTATCAAAATCTTGTGTATCGTATTGTTGGAAATGTATCGCATATCAGACGATACTAACAACCTATGTTGCAGGGACACGTCAAAATGGTGTATGTATACGTATAGTGTCTGTACCCATGTCCGTATTCATGCCACCTAGGGAACTACCTTTGTACCTATTTGAAAACCGTACACGTATCCGTGTCCGTATTCGTGCAACATAGCTGACAACATGTTGTCTGCGACCTATCAATGGTCAATGTCATACAGTCCCCATTTCTGCATTTGTAACAGTAATATTTAGTTCTTATGTTGCTACTAGGGTTCAGTTTTAGAACACTTTTTTTTATGATTTTTTTATTGCTTTTTTATGTTCTTATATTGGGGTTATCTTTCCAAAATGGTCATTTTTTCTTGGAAACTATTACCCACTAAACTATTGTTGGTTTATCTGATGCAGTCTATGCAAGAGGGTGACCCGTCCTGGAATGGCTACATCTATGCATTCTCAATTTTTGCTGGAGTGGTATGAGTAATTCTTTTAATTGGGTGTAAATAAATAATTCTGAGATTATCTGTTACTGTCAGTTATACTTAAAATGTTCCATTTGTGATATATTCTTCTTCACTCAAATTTTCTTTTCCACTACATAAAATTTATAACCTTCTAAAGGTAATCCTAAATATAAGGGAAATACATATCATGTCAAATATCCCCTTATGATGTCTGGGGATTTACTTCTTACAAACTTCTACGACTTTGTGCTGCAATCCTTTAGTAATTGCTAGCAGTGCTAGGCCGAGTTGAGCTGTAAGCAAGTAGGTTCGCTAAAAAGTTGTGAGCCGAGCTTAGAGGTATTCGGCTAGTGAGCTCGTGAGCCGGCTCGTTTTTAATTTTATATTTATAAAAAATGAAAAAATCTTACACTAATAGACATTTCCAATTTTATGACGCTTTCAATTTGACATTAAGCTTACTGAACTACATTCTTGGTTTGGAGAAAGCTCATGAGCTCATAAACGAGCTCAAGTTTTAGGCCTAAGTTTGTCTGTATTTCAAGATCGTCAAGTTTTCTAATTTAAACGAGTTGCTCACGAGCTAAGCTCGAGCTTGCGAATATTATATAGAGCTGAGCTTGAGCTCAATTTTAGGCTTGTCTCAAGCTCGGACTCTACTTTCCTTGGAGAGATGAGCCTGAGCCGGGGGTGCTCGTTAAAAGTGTTGCTCGTTAATGACCCTAAGTCCAACTCTAGATATTATGATATGATACAGACAAAAAAACAACTTTGAAAAGATCACTAGGATCGAGCACTGGAGATACAACTCCCTATATGTATGTATGCACACGTACTGATGTATGTGTATTATATGTCAGTTATCCTATTCATTCATTAACAGGGAAGACATTATAGTAAAGGATGCATCCAAACTCATGATGAATTAGAGACCTCAATAGTCAAATCACTATTTCATTTTCTTACAATTTTTGACAGAAATGACCTAACGAGGTACAAGTTATTAGAAATGCCTCAACATGGAGAGAAGTAACTAAGAATCTTGGAAACATTAGGGTGGCCAGTAGCATCCACAAAATAATTGGGTCATCTGTCACATATCAGATATGAGTATGCACCTCCATTGGAATATCCATGCTAGAGTTATAGTCAAAGTCTAGATGCCATTGATTATGAACGAAAAGAAAATAACTAGCATCGAGCACTGGAGTTACCAACTCCCTATATTTGTTGGGTTGTCTCTCTCTTTCGGTTAAGCGCTCAAGTTTGGTGATGATATAAAGGGAGTTGTATAGAAAGTTTAGTCCCACATCCGATAGAAAGTGGGAGCATGAGGTATAGATAATCGGGTTGGTCATGGACTTAACAAATGATCTCTCTTTAAGTCATATGAGCCAAGTCCAGTATCGTACCTCATGGATCAACCCCTTGTGGATCACACTATATATCCGTAACAAACTTATATTAGAGCCGGAGGTTACACGTTGGTCTAATTGAGTGTTTAACTTGCTTCCATGTCTCGTACGTATAATAATCGTAAACAACTTGACTCCTCCCAAGTTGGCTCCTACCAGGTAGAGTGTCGAAATTATATGGTTTGGCTCCGAAGGTGGAGCAAGGCGCATCCGGTTCACACCTAGTAGTTGTGCGGTTTTGCTTCAAAGGTGGGTTAGTTGCCGGGCTCAAGGTCGAGCAAGACATTCGGTTCACACCCAGTAGTGGTGCCGTTTGGTGAACCTGTCGGTTGAACTACATGTTTGAAAGGTGAAATAACAATATTTTGTATTTCCTGATTTCTTGGGTTCACTTGCATATGAGCCAAGTTGGAGTTGTTGGGTTGCATCTCGCATCCAGTTAAGCATTCAAATTTGGTGACAATATAAAGGAAGTTGTATAGAAAGTTTAATCCCACATCATAGAAAGTGAAAGCAGGAGGTATAGATAATTGAGATTGATCCTGAACTTAATAAGGAATTTCTCTTTTAAGTCATATGTGCAAAGTCCAATATCATACCTCATTGATTAACTCCCCTCCGAACCACACCGTGTTTCCGTAACAATATCTATTAAGTAGGCATGTACATATGTATTGTGTATGTGTGTATTTATATGCCAACTATCCTATTTATTCATTAACATGGAAGACAAATTATGGTAAAATTCATCCATAATCATTATGAATTAAAGACCTCAACAGCCGAGCACTGTTTCATCTTCTTGCAAGTTTTAATGGCAATGACCTAATAAGGTTTAAGTTTTCAGAAATGCCTCAAACATGGAGATTAGTAGCAAAAAAAACTAGGATACAGTAGGGTGCCTGACTAGAATCCACAAAGTAATGGGGGCATCTGAGGCTCTGAGTGCCTGTCATGTATCAGATACGAGATGCGCCTCCGTTGAAATATCCATGCTTCACAGGTTGCATCTGCATGATATGCTGTGTTTTTATTCAACTGTTTATTATCTTATTGTGATGTTTTGGTTGACTTCATTAATTATCTAATACATATGGAGGTCGAGCAGTAAAAATATTAGTTCCATGAATAATTGTTTTATAGTGTTACAATTGATTGCGTATGTTATGTATTGCAAGAACTATTTTAAAATAAATAAATAAAGGTAGCCTAAGAAACAAAAAAATCAAAAAATAAAAAGTTGAAGAAAGAAATGTGTCCGAGTGTCTAATTGTTTTTAGCATCTCCGAAATACTGGATCTGTACATGATATATGTATTGCTTGATTTCACTTGCTTTTGTAGAAGAGGGCCTATAGCAATAATTTGTTACTACAACAAAGTAGTGTCAGTTTAATGGGCAATGCGGAACTTTGATACATGCTTTTTGTAGTACCTAGATTGTGTTTCAAATTTGAAGTTCTTGATTAATGATGCTTTTTCATATCATAAACATGCGGGGCTTCATACAAATTACCTTAATGTGTTTGGTATTTACTGGTATTAAGCTATATAAGAGGATGCTCTGGAATTTGACATATTGCTTCTCTCTTTGTTAATTGGTCAGGGGTTCGGTGTGCTCAGTGAAGCACAGTATTTTCAGAATGTTATGCGCGTTGGCTTCCGTTTGAGGTCTACTTTGGTATGGAATAAGTGCTATTCAAACTTAAAAGTGCTAGTTGTAAGGGCTGTTATGGCATATTCTCAAGTATTGTTGCTTTTGACATTGCATACTAATGTATAAGTTCTTGTATATCATTTATTCCTGGTCATCTGTATCTTTTCAGATATCAAACTTTTCTATATCATCCTTATTAACATGATAATCTTGGAGGTTTGGAATCTCTTAGTCATGAGGGAAGAACTTCCTCAAAATCTTATAGCTCTTCATCATGGAATAAGTTGGGCTTAATCTTAAAAGTCATCCTATGAAGAACTGCTAAGAAGTAAATTAGTCTTGTCCTACTTGAAAACTAGATGCAATCTCTCGTATTCGCTTTGGTTGTCGGTCAACTCAATCTTGTATATCAAACCAATTTAGTGAATCCCACACCTTCACCCTCTCTTTCCTTTACATGCTGCTCCCTCGCACATGGAAAGGAGTACGCCAGAGCAATCTAGTTGGTTATCTGAGTTCTGGATACTCAGGATCTCCTGCTTCTTTTCTCACTTTGTTATAAATCATTTTGACAAAACAAGTTTAAGCTGTTATTGTGCTTTCAATAATCTCCACCTTTCTCAATGTATAACTTATTTACGAGTTCTTAGGTCTGTGTCATCATTTTACTTGGATAATGGATTGTGAAGAGTTTGTAATTTAGTATTTGCATTGGTTGAGTTATTCTTGGTTGCCTATGGTGGCAATACCATTGATCTTGACAAATCATACCTCTTGATACTGGCCGAATGCTCGGGCCATTCCACTCTTTGTGGAACGTAGCTTGACAGACTTGCAATATGTTTATTCTTTTGTTGGAGCCACCTCACTTCAATGCCATCTTTTATATGTTTATCAATATTTTTAAACAGATTATGTTTGATATTGGTTGGATTTTCTTTTGCACGGAGAATCCGACAGTTCTTACGTCTTGTTTCTGCTATCAATATGTTTTGCTATCTTTTAATTGAGTTCCATGAAACATTGACAAATTTGCAAGTTAGCTATGTAACTACAAAGGCTTAGATAATTAATGACGAATGGAGATGGTAACAGAAAATGCTAAAAGTAAACAAAATTGATAGAGCATGCAATTTACATGCAGTGATCTGCTTATTGATAAGCATCTATGCTATATTAAATAAACAGAAATGGGCTCGTGCCTCCTACACCCCTTGATAAATCGGTTTTTAAAATTGCCTATCATTTATATCATTTAATATTTATTTTTAAAATTATTGACTTACCGGGACACTTTTTAGATGATATATACACTTGTCGGGAAAGACCACTATGTTTCTTGACACTTCTTGTTTTGTCGGAAATATCCCCATCTTTTAATCATGGTCGCTCTTTATCCTCTTATTATAGATGGTAGGAATTAGGATGAAAGGGTATTTTGGGAAGTAAAACTATGATAAAAAGTAGACAATTGATAGACATGCAATTTAGAGAGTGATATGTGCAATGATAACTTCCAGTTATATTGAATAAATGGGATAGCTGATGAATACATATTTATGCGAATAAAAACTGTGATGAAGTGCAAAAGCACTTTATGAGGAGGTTTACAGGGAATGGACTCAAAGTCAATTAGGCATAAATTCAGTCAGGTTGGGAGAAGAGTTGGTTATAGTACATGCTTAAGCTGTCGAGTACAAATATGATACAGACTCCTTCATAAGTTTAAGCCGCTTCCTGTGTTGAACAAGTACGGATACTGGTACGACATAATATTATTATTAATATATATGTGTTTATGTGTGTATATAATCAAATATGTTATAAGCTGTTGAATTTTGTTTGACAGTAAAAGCTGGGTATATGCCTATCTCGTTAATAACATCGAGTTTATAATATTTTAGTACTTGTTAACAGGTTTATCTAACTTTGCTTTAGAGAATTTACGATTTATGTGTGCACCTTGATCTCGGAGCTGTAAGCATACTTTGTGCGTTTGTCCTTTCAGGTTGCTGCAGTATTTCGCAAATCACTAAAATTAACGCACGAGAGTCGGAGAAAGTTTGCTTCGGGGAAGATAACTAATTTGATGACAACTGATGCAGAATCACTGCAGGCATGTTCTCTTTGTTTTTTATGATAAAGTTGCAGAGTTAACTTTATCTATGATATATTATTATTGCCCGAGATGTATATATTTCTGTATTGAATGATTAAACCGTCATATATATATTGAAATGGTAATTTTATTACATTTTTTTTGCCTTTGGCCTACAAGCCCGAAGGCTCACAAACCCGGCCCGAAGACCTGCACCCTGCCCACCTGGCCCGCATCCAGCTCGCCCGGCCCGCACCCAGCCTCCATCCAGCCTCTGGGCCCGCACCCGCCCCACATCACCACCCGACTGCACCACCACTTTAATTCCCCCCACATGGGAATTAAAGTGCCTCCCCCAAGCCTTGAACTTTCAACCACCCCACCCCCCCCACAAGGATGCCTCCCACCTTAGCCACTTGAGCTAGAGGTGCTATGCTTACATATATATATATTGGAAAAGGTAATTTTATTGTTATTAAACATTTACATCTCCACATTTTGATATATATAGTGGCTATACAAATTATATATATATATATATATATATATATATATATATATATATATATATATATATGTGTGTGTGTGTGTGTGTGTGTGTGTGTGGAGTTGCAATACATTGAAAGGTAGGATAAAGAAGAAATGAGCGTATTTGAAGGAAGTTAGAGGTGGTGCCAATTGAGGACAAGATGAGAGAAAATCGTCTTATAGGTGGTTTGGACATGTGCAACGTAGACCAATAGATCCTCCGATAAATATGAGCGATATGATAATAGTTAAAGGAGCTCCTAGGACTAGAGGTAGACCCAAAGGAACGTGTATTGAGGTTTTAGAGAAGGATATGCCTTTTGTTGGTGTTACAATGAATTAAAATGCCTTCAATTAGCCTTGGAATCCTATAAATGATCTGAAGGATCTAAAGGTTATCAAGGTCACAAACTCACAATGTCTTTGCTATCTTTCTTATGTTTTTTATACTGTTTTTGTATCGTAATTTATTGAATCTAGGGTCACTTCAACTTGAGAATCCCAATATATGCCAATTTGCTTGTGTAATTTAAGTGCTTTACCCATATTGGCTCTGGAATATTAGTCAGCAATTTTCAACTCATTGCTTATAATGACTTCTTCATGTTCTTTTGCAACAGCAAGTATGCCAACAGCTTCACAGTTTATGGTCAGCTCCTTTCAGAATTATTCTATCTATGGTCCTTCTCTACAAGGAACTAGGTGTTGCTGCACTACTAGGCTCGTTGATGTTGGTTCTTATGTTCCCTATACAGGTATAGTTTCTTTAATATTTGCAATCACCTGATACTTTATTGCATAAACTTTTTACCAAATTCATCTTGTTTAGTTTGCTTCTAGGCAAAATGGTAATTACCTTAAGGGTGTAGGACTGTCTTGGATATTGACTGGGTTAGGTTTTGTGTTGTCTTCTTACTGACCTATACTGTAAACCATGAATCCTTTTCTTTCTGCAAGTGACCATGGATATAGAGCAGTAAATTACCTCGAGATTTCATAATGTACAGAAGCTAAGCAAGTTACTATCTGCTAGCCATGTTAAGATGTTGAGTACTAACTACTATGATCTAGTTAGTGATTGCTAGTTAACAGATTGCCTTTTATTTATGCTGTGATTTTGGATGAAAACTTTGTGAAGAGCTGGTCATAAAAGATTTCTCAAATGTTTTATGGAGTTATTACTATAGGCTGTTGATCTACGCCAAATTTTGAGTTGTTGCAGGATTCTTAGTGGAGTATGGGCAGGAGCGAGCATTACTCCAAAACTTTGAGGGTGACTGGCAAGTGGTTAGACGTACAATCTACCCTTTCTTGGTCATGGAGTTTCATGTCACACAGTCACCCTACCAAGGGGCAACCTGCAAGTTCTCTTAGACAAGGAAACCTAGAGGAAATAAGATGATAGGTTATGTGATATCAATATTGAGGAATCACTGTGCTTAGAAAGACACAATTAACAATATAAAAATCAGTTGCTTGGGGTTCTTTGGTTGATTGTCTTCATCTAACATGGAGATTACTTGAGAGTATAGATAGTACAAGACGAGCAACATGTTCTGTAGAAAAGGGAAGCTTATACTTCTTTCTGAGCTGTCCACCTAGCTGCATCCCTGCTCACCTGGTCCATACCCGTCGTTCTCTCCCGGAGGTTGACCACCTGGTGTTAACTAACATAAGAAAGATGGCAGATCATGTTAGTTTATGTTGGGGATGTGGAACTATGGACACTTCATTTTCTTCATGGTACCACAATCACTTGTGAGATCCTAAGTTACCCGGACTCTCCACTTTAAGGAGAAGTACCCGTGTCGACCCTTTAGGACATGGGTATGGGTATGGAATCCGTATCCGATCCTCCATGGTGACAATCGGATCCTTCATGGTGACAATCGAAAGACTGATAGTGAAGTAGATAGTTTATTTTAATGTGGTAGTGATATAGATAGTTTATTTTAATGTGGTAATGGTGTAGATAGTTTATTTTAATATGGTAGACTGGTAGTTAAGTAGTAGGGGAGCTGAAGGGACGGTCTCTTAGGGACTTACTCAACTAGTTGAGTAAAGTTTACTAGTAATTTATAATTACAGGTTGTGTTTTTACGAAACCTTAGTCATATCCCCGTACCCATACCCAAAATTTGGATCCTTTTTAGCCGAGTCTGTGTGTCCTTCAATTATGAGTTTGAAGGGCCCGACTCTTGGATATGTACCCGACACCCGTACCCGAGTCCAGGTAACATAGGTGAGATCATGTTTGGTGACTATAATTATTTTGTTCTAGTGTGTTGTTATAAGTATTGGTTGTTTCGTGTCTGTTTGATTCTTCCTGTGTCTGAGACAACTCAGACAAGCCTAACTATCAAATATTGTCAATATTGCAACCTTAAGTCTTGTCTGAAAAGATTCAGATGCTCCTTTGTAATCCCTAACAGGGGACAGAGCCAGGACTAGTGGTTGGGTGTGTGTTGGAGAAGGGGGTTGTGTGTGCGTGTGTGGAGTTAGCATGTAAATAGAATAATGTATCTATATTTCATAAACACAATTTTAGTAAAAGAAACTACACTTAGGGTTCAATCTGACTTATAATTCCTCATTAATAATACACATCACCAATAAAAGAATTCTTGGAATCCATCAACATAATAACTGCATAAGTAAAACTAAGGAAACAAAGAGTAAAGCATGACTAAACTTCTGCAGTAATTTTCATTTATAATAATTACTAAGTACCATGTATACAATTAGTACCAAATAATTAACTAATTGATTAGAAAGTACCATAAAGCAATGAACAGTACCATAAAGTACGGCTGCAATCGAGCCAAGATGAGTCGATCTTGGCATATTCAATCTCAGTTTGTTTAAGACCTGAAATTATTGAGCCAAGTCAAGTTGGGTGTATTGTACATGCAATATATGGGGAAAAACTCTATTAGGCCGCAAGTCGAGCTTGTTCACGTGGTAACATGCTGAGATTCTGTTTTCAAGCCTGTTAAGCATCCATTATAGTGAAGAGCAATGGCACCAAATTGTTCAAAGCCAAACTGAGTTTTATGTTCTCTGTACATGTGTACTCTAAAAGAGAATATGTTTGGATTGACCAATGCTTTGCTTACATCTGTATACTCTTAGTGGACTTTTACATTTTTTGTTTTTGTGTGTCCGCTGGGGCGGGGGTTGGGGGTGTGGTTTGGTTGGGGGGTGAGACATGGCTCCTCTTGGTACCCTCCCTCTGTTTGTGTACCTATTCTACTCCAGGGATGACAAAGTGGGGAGGATGCATACTTCTCTTGTTACTTTCTTCTTCCCTACTGCTATGCTAACTTTTTTTAGTTGCTTTCTCCAATTCTCTCTCTAACCTCTCCTTTCCCCATAAGGTGACAATAATGAGGGTAATTTTTGTGTTTGATTCGAAACATTGTCATTTTATTAGTGTTGATCGTTTTGTGGTGAAGTTTTGCATTCTGCTCAGTTAAACTATGTAGTATGTACCATAGAATAGTTAATTGGGTTCAAAATTTGAGGCCCATTTTACATTATAAGAGAATGATAATTTCTCAAGATTAGGTATGTTGGACGAGCACATATGCGAACTAACACCATGATGCATACCACAAAACATTAGCGTATGGATCTTGCTCCACCATGCAGTCATGGTCTATATTGTGCGTACACGAATGCGACACAACACGGTAAGGACACAGAGACACATACACAACAACTATTTTGGTGTGTCCTAGTGTAGTTTGGAGTGTCCAGGTTGTGTCTGTTACGTGTCTGACACGACTCGGCCCACGTCTGACACGACTCGGCCCACGTCTGACACGACTCCGCCCACATTTTTGCACTGTCTGTGCTTCTAGGTCATGGACACGGGGTCCATGAGTTACACACCAAGAACTATATATACACCCCCCCGAAGAAATATATATATATATAATATATATAATATATATATATATATATATATAGTTTATGGTATTTAGTTGCAAAAACAAAGTTCATGGTAGCAAGTTGCTAATTTGTCATAGTTTATATGACACACACACACACATTCCAAAGCTTGGACTGAAATTAGCAAAGCTATCGAGACCAAAAGTCTCCCAGATGCTTAGTCTAAACATTCCTTCACACTTTTACAGAAGATGTCTCAAATCAATTACCACGGTTTTTAGATTTGGATCTAAACGAACTAATTCTGTCAAAACCTGAAACTTAATTGAAAATGGACCTTGGCATGGGTTTGATCAATTAACCCTCATGTGAACCATGTACCAAGTAACAAAACCAAAGCCCATGTCATGATATTGTCCAAACAATTAGGGCCGAGCGTTCCGTTTATTCGGTTTCAGCCGAACCGAAATAGTTAAAACTGAATAAACCGAAATTCTAAAATCCAAATCCGAAACCGAACCTAAATTAGCCAAAACCAAAACTGAACCGAACCGAATAATCAATTCAGTTTATTCGGTTGGAATATTTCTATTGTTTAATGGGTCGGGTCCAAAGTTGGGATCGTGGTTAAATTATAAAAAATATAATTTTTTACACACATTTGTTGTATTTCAAATTTGCACCCAAAGTTGGACTAGTTGTTCAATTATCAAAGTTGGACTTCAAAACATATACGTAGAATTGTTGTTTTCAAAATATATACATTTTTAATCACAAAATATTTATAAAATTGAGGGTATTTACATAATTGCATAAGTCTTATTCGGTTTTAGACCGAGACTAAAACCCAAAACCGAAATCGAATTAAATTTTAGTATTTGCAAAACCGAAACCAAACCGATTTTTTTTTCAAACCGAACCGAATCTTTTAAATCGGTTCTGTTAGGTTCGGTTTTCAGTCCAAAACCAAATAATGCTCACTCCTACAAACAATCCATTCATTTCGTTTAGGTCTTCAAGGCCTACTTGTCTACAAGCCTCATATTTCTTAGCAACTGAAACCCTGTACCTTTGGGCCTTCCTTTCTCATAATAGCAGTGCCAACTACAATATTGTAACTCCTAAAAGGTGCTTTGCTGATCTCTGTAACACGCCCAAACCATCGCATACGATCTTAACTCATATTAACCTCAATAAAAGCTACATGTACTTAGGCTTATATAGAATGCATCTAAATGACTGAAATCAAACACATTATACCACACGTTGAAGATTAGGAGAGCATAGAGTGAAAGGAACAAGGTTCTACACCTCGAAACAACGGAAAATGAAGTCAAGTTGAAAATTGAGGGTATTTACATAATTGCATAAGTCTTATTCGGTTTTAGACCGAGACCAAAACCCAAAACCGAAATCGAATAATAATTTTAGTATTTGCAAAACCGAAACCAAACCGATTTTTTTTTTCAAACCGAACCGAATCTTTTAAATCGGTTCTGTTAGGTTCGGTTTTCAGTCCAAAACCGAATAATGCTCACTCCTACAAACAATCCATTCATTTCGTTTAGGTCTTCAAGCCTACTTGTCTACAAGCCTCATATTTCTTAGCAACTGAAACCCTGTACCTTTGGGCCTTCCTTTCTCATAATAGCAGCGCCAACTACAATATTGTAACTCCTAAAAGGTGCTTGCTGATCTCTGTAACACGCCCAAACCATCGCATACGATCTTAACTCATATTAACCTCAATAAAAGCTACATGTACTAGGCTTATATAGAATGCATCTAAATGACTGAAATCAAACACATTATACCACACATTGAAGATTAGGAGAGCATAGAGTGAAAGGAACAAGGTTCTACACCTCGAAACAACGGAAAATGAAGTCAAGTTGAAAATTGGTAAAGTTCAAGGAGTCATTTATTATACTGAGAAGAATTACTACGTTGTTTAAATGCAATATTGTTTGTCTTGTGATGGTTGCTTACAAATGTTATAACAAATAGGAATTTCACGTTAAAATTGGGATATAATTTGTTTATTTTTGAGATAATGCTTTGGATAGCAGTTGTTCCAACTTATATGTAGCCATATAAACTTTAAATCTCTCTAATGGCTTTTACTTTTCTTCATTGTGTTAGACATTCGTTAAGCAAATCGCAGAAATTAACTAAGGAGGGCATACAACGCACCGATAAGAGGATTGGCCTAATGAATGAGATATTGGCAGCTATGGACACTGTGAAGTATGCTTCAAACTAATTACATGGGATATCATTGATATGTTTTAGGAATGAAATACTGTTGAGATGTTTTAGGAATTTAACCTTATCAGGCTTCCTCCTTTTTCTTTTGTAACAGATGTTATGCATGGGAGCAGAGCTTCCAATCTAAAGTGCAAAGCATTCGCAATGATGAGCTTTCATGGTTCCGTAAGTCCCAGCTGCTAGGAGCGGTATGGTTTAGAACCAACGATTTCATAAAGCTTGTTTTATACCGCCCTTTTTTGTCATCTTAATAAAATTGTGGAGTAAACTTGCATCTATGATCTTTCATTATCTACGAGTTAAATTACATGGTGCTCTGTTAGCAAAATTAATAGCCTAAAGTGGTATTCTTTGACATAGTACTCTATTTGCAGTGCAATTCATTTATCCTGAATAGCATTCCAGTTGTGGTCACAGTGGTATCATTTGGAGTTTATTCTTTACTTGGAGGGGACTTGACACCTGCAAAGGCATTCACATCGCTTTCACTGTTTGCGGTATTGCGGTTCCCTCTGTTCCTGCTTCCCAATTTGATAACTCAGGTACTACAAACTCCTAATATCATCACTTGTTTTCATGCCTGTTAGGTATTTTCTATCCATTATTCTTAGAACTCTATTTTCTAGGTGGAAAAGGCTGCTCTCACTATTATCCCGTTACTTATTATTTTCTTATGCTAGCTTCCCCAAGAAGTCTTCCTCACTTTTTGCTTGATACATACTTTGAGTTTGGAAACTTAAGTGGTCCTTCACTATCATTTCACAGTGAATTTCTATTTGATAATTAGTTAGTTCACCATCATAAGTCATATGTATCTTGACTTTCTAAAGTAGTCACACCGAATGATTTGTCCATATTTGGCAGGTTGTCAACACACAAGTTTCGCTAAAAAGGTTGGAGGAGCTGTTTTTGGCTGAGGAGAGGATACTTGTACCAAATCCACCTCTTGACCCAGCCCTTCCGGCCATCTCAATCAAAGATGGATATTTTTCATGGGATTCAAAGGTCTTCTATCATACATTCTTCTTATTATGATGGCGTTAGCTATCTTCTGTGTTAAAATAATTAGTTTGCTTATTAGACTTCTGAACAGCTACTATGCCTTTTATTTTGTTTCTATGTGCTATATTCCTGTACTTTTTTTTTGTGTTACGGATTTAAGGAAGCTTAAACATCGGAAGTCAATTTTTTGATGTTGGACTTTGTTTAGGCTTTACTTATAGATTGTATTCATGCTTAATTAATATATGCTAATGTTCTTTAAGTCAATAGCATGTCTTGAATCCCATTTTTTTTCCACGTTAACAATATGTATCCTTGCATGTTTTTAGTTCATGCACTGTTTCTAGTTACATTTCAAGCATACTTGGTCTATTTATGTCTTTGCTTGTGTCCATTCTTGCCTTACTCTTATCTGTTACGTTTGTATTTATCCTTTTTCTCCATTCAAAAATGTGTATATCAAATTAAGTATCGTGTTTTTTTAGAGGTCGACTGATAAGAAATTTGGTTCCATGTTGCTCTGGCTTGCTTTGTGAGGAGTGCAGTTTTCTGTAGCAAATTAGCTTGTCTGCCTTCCTTTATAGTGTTCACAAGTCAAGTTAATATGGAGGGTTGCTTTGCACGACCAAGATGGTAGGTCTTGCTAACTGCCAACTCGCTTTTTAGTTTTCATACAGGATCCTCCCTTTTGTGATTTTGGCATTAACTCAGAGAGGGTTGACAAGCAGTTGGAGACTTTGATCTATTCTTTTGTGGAGCATTCTCAAATTTGAGTTCTATTATACAGTCGGACTCCTTTTGATGTGACAATGCTTGGATGGTGGCAAGAGCTCTCATTTTCTTGGAGTGCAAAGGCTATATTAGAGAACTTCAGGATTCGTGAGACTTGAGAGGTTTCTTATTCAGCCTTATGGGTCAAGCATAGAATGGACTTGCGCTTGCATCAAACCTGTACTATGAGAAGAACTAGCTATACCACTAATAATATATATTGATTCATCATCATCCAAGCCTTCTCCCATCAGAATGGGGTTGATTATGAAGCATAAGAAGCACAATAAAAGTGACAGTTTTAGTGATCGACCGACGATGTGACATCAACCGTCTATGTTGGTGCCAATTTCCTAGTGAAGGTTGCTATGGGCATGAGAGAGCAATGCCATAAAATCTAGACGGTCAGTTGGCCGGTAGTAGACCTTCCTTTTGTATATGTACTTTAAGCTCATGCAAGCAAGGAACATCCACCAAGTTCCACTAACCATGAAGAGATAATGTGATACAATTTGCTAGAGGGAGTTGCATTCATTTCCATGACACGTTAAGCCGAAGAGGGAACATGAAGAGCTAATAATATGGATTGATTGCAGGATCTAATTGACCAAATGGGAAGAACAACCAGAGAGAAGGTGAATCATATTTGATATTCTGATCCTTTGGTCAGTTGGGTAGCTAAAATGAGTCTAACCAAGTTGCATTTAGGTCAGACCTTATTGGAACTATTAATATCAAGTATTGACATTAATTCCATATGAATTTTGAAAGTGGTGAACTATTAATTCTATGCAATGGAAATACTATAGGTAGTTATTCTTTTCACTGCATTAACGTTGGTACATATTATTCATTAATTTAGATTCTTTAGAACTTCACATATTACTGAGTATATTGGTTGTTCTGACTTAAATTTCTCCGAAGATTTTTTTTAAGCATCTCCTTTGTGTGTTTACAATGATCTATCATGTCAACCTAAAAAATTTCACGTGGGACCTATTATAACGGTGAACTACCACAGGAGGAGAGGCCCACACTGTCGAGTGTTAATTTGGATGTACCTGTTGGTAGCTTGGTTGCCATTGTTGGAAGCACTGGAGAAGGAAAAACGTCCCTCGTTTCGGCGATGATTGGTGAACTTCCTCCAAAGCCAGACACAAACACCAATGTTACTATCCGAGGCAGAGTTGCCTATGTTCCCCAAGTTTCATGGATATTCAATGCTACTGTAAGATTGAGGTTTTTAAAGATGTATGCACTTGAAACTATATCTATTCTGACCATTTCTACACAGGTTCGTGACAACATATTGTTTGGATCTCCTTTTCAACCATTGCGTTATGAGGATGCGATCAAAGTGACTGCTTTGCAGCATGATCTAGATTTGCTTCCGGTGAGTGTACAAGTAATATAATGGAAATGATACCTTGTACTATCTCTCGACTCATGATACCCAATGAATTCTTCTTATTTTTCATATATTAAATAAGTTGATACTAGTAGATCTTTCATATATCTATTTATTACTTGTTCTATCAGGGTGGTGACCTCACGGAGATTGGTGAAAGGGGAGTTAATATCAGTGGTGGACAAAAACAAAGAGTATCCATGGCAAGGGCTGTGTATTCTGATTCTGATGTGTATATTTTTGATGATCCTTTGAGTGCATTGGATGCTCATGTTGGTAGACAGGTAAACTAGCTGTAGAATTATGTCTACTTTCAGAGATAGTCCGTCAGATAGACCATTAAACTATCTACTTTCATATGTACATATTTGCATATAAGCTGTAGTTTTGGAGGAATTATTGGGAGACTCTACAACTACTTGATTTAATTTTATATGTAGCCTCTAAAATTATTAAAATTGATCACACAGGTCTCTTTAGAGACGACAAACTACAAAATTTAATTATAAAGTGTTTTCTATCATTATCAAATCTGAAACCACCAGAGGGGTTGGAACCAATTTCTTCAAACCTTCTTCCATAAGTTCACTGTATATTTGCATACATTTTCAATGTGCTAATTCTTAATTTACACAATAAGTCAATATTTCTGGAAGTTTGGTTGATAAAATTCTTTGTAGTTGTTACATTTGGAAAGCAAAGACTCCCCAATTTCTGGTTTAAGGAGCAAAGTGCTTGACCATACTAGGCTTCCTTTGTCAGTATATAATCAACTTAAGTATGGAGATTATGGTTATTTTGATGTTAACTGTGATTTTTGTTCCTTAGTTCTGACATCCATTATTTGTCTCCATTTTAGGTTTTTGATCAATGCATTAAGGATAAACTTAGAGGGAAAACTCGAGTGCTTGTTACCAACCAACTGCATTTTCTGCCAAACGTGGATAAAATTATTGTTGTTCATGATGGTATGGTTAAAGAGGAAGGCACCTTTGAAGATCTCAGTAGCAATGGTCCTCTTTTCCAAAAGTTAATGGAAAATGCGGGGAAAATGGAGGAACAAGTAGAAGAAACAAAAACGGAAGCCATTGACCAAGAGGTTACAAAATCTACTGAAAATGGAGATATAAAAATTGAGAATGTCTTGTTAAAGAGTGAGCAAAAAAAAGTAAATGATAGCAAACAAGGAAAGTCGGTACTTATTAAACAGGAGGAACGTGAAACAGGTGTTGTAAGTTGGAAGGTTCTTGCCAGGTAATATTTTCTTTTATTTACTTTCATTTGAAGTACATGATATTAACTGACTCCATTTACTTTTCTGCTGACAAATAATCTCTGTTCATAATCTGATATCAGTATGGAGACATGAAAAGTACGAAGCTCATATGCCTAGCAAATTAGAAGACGACTCAACTAGCTAACCTGAATTTTATTTCTCTGTATATTGAGGAAACTATTAGAATTCTTTCTTCCAAAGATGACCTCTGTAGAGCCAAACCTGAAATTTTGGGAAAACACTTTGTTGTTCTTTGTTGACGTGTCTCCCTTATAACCTGAATTGTTTACATGATCTACGCTAGGTTCATTACTAACATTTTCTTCCATACTTAAAAGGTGGATTAAAAAGATATTGAAATTATTGACATGCTTACAAAGAACATTGGGATAAAAATCTTAGTGAAATAAGTAGTTCCAAGCAGTAGAGAAACACCACTCAAGGGTAATTTAACCCTCTTGTATATTGTCTTCATCATTGTCATCCAAGCCTTTTCCCATCAGAGATTTAGGATGGAGAGGTTATAGACCGTGGGAACGAGCATGAGATGACATTTCTGTAAGGTTTACGTCCCTCTGTCCGGAATTTTAGTGGGTTCGTAGGGCTACCATTTTGGTCATGCGGTTTAAGCTCATATAACCAAGCAACCAAGGAACTCTTTCCAAGTTCTCCTAGATTAGTAAAGAGTCTAGATAAATAGTGATGCATTTACTTTGGAATTGCATTAATCTCTATGGTAGACTAAGCCAAAGTGCGAAAGGAATGACATTTTGTTACTTGTATTATCTATGAGATTTTGTACTTAGAGTTTAAGCTAGATGCTTTGTTTTAGTGTTTTACTTTTTAGGTGTTGCATAATAGAACTTGCTACCCTCTAGTATTTTGAAATGCATTTTCCGTTGAGTATTTCTAAGTTGGTGTATTTCAAATTGGCACAGATGACTTTGTGATGAAATAAGCATTGTAAGGAGCTTGTTAAAGTTCATCCTGTTATTTCAATATGCCCGTGTAGGTCAAATGCACGTTTTTTTGGGTTGAGAGCTGATCTTGCTGCTATATATATCTTTTGATCTGGCTAACAGACAAGATTTGAGTCTAGATTGGTTTCGTTAGGGTTGGTGAATAGTAGAATGGATGATTGTATTGGGGCATGAGCCAAAGGTATATATACCAGACGTTAAGAGGGAGGAATTCCTCCAAGCCGATATGGGACTAAACATATACAACTATCATCGTAGAACAATGCGAGTTTGGACGAATGAGGAAAACAAAGAACAACATAACTACAATCAACTAGCTAGCTAGCACCCCCTCAAACTGATTAGGATCAATGTTTTAGAGATTGTCCAGTATGAAGGAGTGCCTCTGAACAATATGGACCTTCATGAAGAAGTCTGCAATTTTCTTATGAGAAGTAACACATGTTAGTGAGATTGTCCCAACGAGATATTGTTGTCTAACATTAGTGACAATCAATCTCAGTATGTTCGTCCGCTCGTCAAACACATGGTTTCAAGCAATATGAACAAAATCTCAATATGTTTGTCCGCTCGTCAAACACATGGTTTCAAGCAATATGAACAACACTAGTATTGTCATAATGTAGAGGATCAAGACCAATAAATGTAAGACCCAAAGCCAACAAACCCAAGTGAGATTAACAGTAGTAGTAATCATAGTCTGATATTCAGCCTCAACATTATATCTAGAAATAACGTCCGGCAAGAAATCAAAGAAGAGCTATTTTGTATACCCCCCCCCCCCCCTCTTTTATTAGTTTTTTTTTTTACATTTGGTACTTTTTTTATTTCTCACGGTTTCCCCCCGTTCTTAATAGTTCCGTCAGTTCTTTTGTCTGTTCAACCCAGAGCACTTCACGTTGGCTCCACGTGATGTGGAAAAATACAAATATACCCTCCACTTGACTCAAATTCAACAGCCACATGCAGCCATACATGAATACCAACGGGAAGTGTGAGGGAGTGGGGGATAGGAAAAGTTCAATTTATGTATCAAATTCACCAACATCTGGTATATGTTGGTCATCTCCAACACTACCTTCCGCATCCTCATTTCCATCATCAACATCATCTACATCCTGATTTTCATCATCAACACTATCCATATTGAATTCACCTGCAGCATTAACCTCCTGGAGATGACCCACTGTAAGAATTGAACTTTTCCTACCCTCACTCCCCCACACGTCCCGCCAGTATTAATGTACGACTGCATGTGGCTGTTGAATTTGAGTTAAGTTGAGGGTATATTTGTATTTTTGCATGTCACATAGGACCAACGTGAAGTGCGCTTGGTATCAGACGGAAGAACTGACATAACAATTAAGAATTGAGGAAACAGTCAGAATTAAGAAAATTGTGCCAATTGAAAAAAACTAATAAAGAGGGGGGGGGGGGGGGGGGGGTGTATACAAAATAGCTCATCAAAGAATCACCAAATAAATATAATCCTGTAGTAGACCTTCGATCAGTAACATCACCAACCCAATCAACATCTGAATAGGCACGAAAATCCAATGGCAAAGTGGTAGAGAAGAACAACTATCCAGTGTTTGTGTCCCGTATAATCGAAGAATCCTCGACAGAGAGCAGTGTGTAGTACGAGATGACCGACAACATTAACATGAAAAATATCGAGACGGTTGATAGTCAGATAAACCAACATGCCAACTAGCTCTTTGTACCGAGAAGGTATCTTGAGATTCAACTCAAGAGGTGTTTAGTCCGTGATGGTTCTAGGTGTCTGCCTCCCATTTCGAGACGGACATTTCATGATCTCACCGCCTGAATACTAGTTGCATAGGCATTAGGACATCCGAAACGTATAGATGAGGGTCTAAGACGGCGAGACGGACACCTTTTAAAACACTGGAGCCTTGATAAATCAATTGAGTTGAGCTTTCTAATTTCTACGCTGAAAGATCATTCTGATGTTTCAGACATGTTATATAGTGTCTTGATCCTCCCACTAATTCAGGTAAAGGGGTCAATTAAACGTATGCAGTTTCTTCCATTGTATGGAGAGGCTGTTCTCTTGACTCAAACCCATCTAGGACATGCTGCTGAGGATGATTATGGGATTGTTGTTGTAGACAATTTTGGGCAAGCACATGACTAACTAGCATTTTGAAGTGAGTAATCATCGTATGTACCTTGACCAAGCTATCATGGGCTAGAGGCTTCCCTGATGTATATAGGAATGATGCTGCATTGTTTCTGCTAAATGGACTGAATGATTGAATTGACAGAGATAGACTTTTTAGAACATATATTAAATGGAATGTTTGTCTGAGAAATAGAAATGTACCTGTGTTTTTCCACCATCTTATAGGTATTCACACTCATTTAGTCGTGAATATTATGGAGGGACCTTATTTACGGGGGAAATGACTGAGGGTTGTCATCTCCATTTATTGGACACGTATAATATCTAGTTCAACAGGAGAGTTGCCTCTCCTATATGGTCTTAACTCATACTTTCTTCTCAGACCCTTCTAGGCATACTTCTCAGCTTGAATGAATGGCTATCATAAGTCCTGCTACGTCAGTTTCCCCTCTTGTGCTTATAGTGATGTTATAATTATTTCTTGGGGTACTGATTTTCTTATGCCTTTGCCCTTGAGATTCATAAGTTACCAAAGGCCTAGAACAGTGGAGCCTTAACCTGTTGAGACATTGCACTACAAGTTTCAAATTCTTTTCCATATAAATAAGAAAGCTTACTGTATCCCATTTTCATATTTTCTTCCACCTGTCTTTTATGAGGAATTAGGTGCAGCCCTTTGGCATGCCATCCGGGATTCAAATTTGCAGTCGCTCAGGGCCTGTTTGGTTCTCTTTTGTAAACCCATGTTTTGTGTTTAAACATTAGTTCTTCCAAAACTTGTGTTTGGTTCCCAACTATGAAAACGAGTTCAGAAAATTTTTTTGGGAATGGAGAGTTTAAACTAACTTTTGAGAAAACAGCAGAAAGCTGTTTTCCCAAAAAAAATTTCAATGCTTGTGGGCCCCCCATCTCCCCACCCACCCCCAAACCCCCAACTTTCTCTCTCTTCCTCCATTATTTTTTCCTCCACAACATAGCAAAGGCTCGCCTCCTTCGTCGATGGCGGTGGCAGTGTCGGTGGAGGACGGTGGCGGTGGCCGGACGGTAGCGGTGGCTGGCGGAGCTCGACCCGAGGTTGTTCGCCGCGAACTCCTCCGCCACGAGCTCGTGGAGGTGAGGGCTGCTGGAGACGAGCTCGAAGTCGACGGTGGTGGTGGTGAGGGCTGCTGGAGACGAGCTCGAAGTCGGGGACGAGCTCGAAGTCGACGGCGGTGGTAGTGAGGGCTGCTGGAGACGAGCTCGAAGTCGACGACGGTGGTGGTGAGGGCTGCTGGAGACGAGCTCGAAGTCGACGTCGGTGGTGGTGAGGGCTGCTGGAGACGAGCTCGAAGTCGGGGACGAGCTCGAAGTCGACGGCGGTGGTGGTGAGGGCTGTCGCCACCGTTGTGGCGTCTGCTCCTCCTCCCTCCGACATTCTCTCCTTCTCCTTGGACGGGGACGAGATCGACGGGGACGAGCTCGAAGTCGACGGCCTTCACGAAGTCGACGGGGGACGAGCTCGACGGCGGATCTGTCCTCGCTGTGGTCGGTGACCTCGCCGTGGCAAAGCCAGGACACGGAGGGGAGGGGGTGGACACAAACTGTGGCAAGGACACAAACTGTGGCAAGGACACAAACTGTGTTTATAAAAAAAATTTCCAGATAAAAGTAACCAAACGCAAACTCAGAAACTTATATCCAGAAAACTATTTTATAACATCATTCTCCAAAAACTGTTTTCAGAACAAAATTTCAGAAAAGCTATCCAAACGGACCCTCACTTTCTCTTTGCAAATTCTATCCCGATTGTCTTGTGTTCTTAAGTTCAGAAATCATGCTTGATGAAGTCTATTACTCATGCCACAAATTAAGCCTCTGAGGCATAGTTAAAGTTACCGTACATGATTTTAAAGTGTTTTGGAATAAAATCTTGCTAGAATGGAGTCTTGCATGTGTGCGGTATAACGTTTTGTGATTCATGCATCATAACTGGATATGTGAGGCATGTTGTTTTTTTGGGCAAACCTCTATTTTTGGTGCGTAGATGTTGGAATCATACTAAAAAAATTTTCCTTTTCTGCAGATACAAGAATGCACTGGGTGGGCTATGGGTTGTAATTATACTCCTTTCGTGCTATGTTCTCACTGAAGTTCTTAGAGTCTCTAGTAGCACCTGGTTGAGTACTTGGACAGATCAGAGTTCACCAAAGAGCCATGGGCCAGGATTCTACAATTTGATCTATGTACTTCTATCTTTTGGTCAGGTAATATTACATGCTCATATTACAAATTGAGTTGCTTTGATGATATCATTTAAGAATTGTATATACTATATACTCAATTTTGCTGTTTCATTCGGATCTAAGCTACTATACTGGGTAGTACTGTTTTAATGACTTTCAAATGTCTTCAGGTACTAGTGACACTGACCAATTCTTATTGGTTAATCATTTCCAGTCTTTATGCTGCCAAGAAATTGCATGATGCCATGCTTAATTCTATATTACGAGCTCCTATGGTCTTCTTTCATACCAATCCACTTGGAAGGATAATAAACAGATTTGCCAAGGACCTTGGTGATATTGATCGCAATGTTGCTGTTTTTGTAAATTTGTTTCTGCAACAAGTATCGCAGCTCCTTTCGACTTTCGTTCTTATAGGCATTGTCAGCACTATATCTCTTTGGGCCATAATGCCACTTCTGATTTTGTTCTATGCAGCCTATTTGTACTACCAGGTACATGTTTCCTTGGCAACTAATACTCTGAAAATAAATTTCCATATATTTATCAAGTAAAGAAATGTTGTTATATTACAACTACACTTTGTATTTTCAGTCAATCTGCTCTATCCTTTTTTAAGCTGTAAAGATCGTGATTACTCAATACCTAATAGCAGAAGCAAATATGTTGGTACCATTTAATATACCAAAAACACAGACAAAGGCTACACATTGGAATGAGTGGAGCAATTTATGTTTGACTACTAATAAAGAAACTGAATGTGGTTTGACATTAGACTTGTGTTTGTGCAACCTTTGGCAATCACTTCAATTTTTACCCAATTCTCTAGTCTTTGTCATAATAAAAATTACAACCATTTCTGGTAAGTTATGTTATGGTCAAAGCATTTTCTTTCATTTTCTTTCAAAGACTAGAACTTTGCCTCTCTCTCTCTCTCTCTTATTTTTTGATCTTTCAGATTTTATGATAATCCTCAATTTGAGAGTCCTTGCATGTTTCAGTATGAACTGATCTATTTTCTCAATTTTATGATACTTCTAGTTTCTTCCTTTCTTCATCTGTTTCTAAGGATCATTTGCCCCCTATGGTCATGAACCTTGAAGTTATTCTAATATACTCCAACAACTTTGATTTATGATGGGTCCTTTTGTGTTTGAAGCAAAGCAAACGTCCAAGTAGGGGCTAGCATTATTCGGTTTTGGACTGAGAACCGAATAGAGATTCGGTTCGGTTTGAAAAAAATCGGCTTGGTTTTGGTTTTGAAACTACTAAAATTTCTTATTCGGTTTTTGTCCGAAACGAAAACCAAATAAGACTTATGAAATTATGTAAATACCCTCAATTCTGTGTATTTTATGATTAAAATATATTTGTGTGTATATTTTGAAAACAACAATTCTATGTATGTTTTTGGATGCCAAACTTTGGTAATTTAACAAGTCTAACTTTGGGCCCAACTATGAAGTACAACAACTGTATGTATAAAATTTGTATTTTTAAAAAAATATTTAACCACAAGTCCAACTTTGGGTCCGGCCCATCAAACAATAAAAATAGCCCAACGGAACAAGCCGAATAAAATGATCGGTTCGGTTATGGCTACTTTCGGTTCGTTTTCAGTTTGGATTTTTAGACTTTCGGTTTATTCGATTTTAATTATTTCGGTTCCGTTGAAACGGAATGTTCACCCCTTGATCCAAGGGAGGGGCAACTGACAAAGGAATGGCATCCACTAATGAAGTTTTTGTCATATATCTAAAATGATATTCCACTTTACATTATAAGGAAAAATTGGCTCCTTTTCCTTTTGATCAGACACTAAGTTCACCAAGCGGCCCATACTCCAACAATAAGACATCATCTTTGCCCACTTCACAACTTTGTCTAGCCTCACAATGAGTATCTGGTAACTATGTAGTGCACAAAATCATCCATGGTGTAATGGAAATCAAAGCCTTCACGGAGGAGCATCAAGGTGTCGTAATTAACCTTAATCTGATCATTTGTGAAAGAACACCCAACTCCGGACATAAATAGTTGGATTGCCTTTCGAGATAAGCTCTTGGCTCGACTGATTAAAAGATCCATTTTGGGATGACTGAAAATGGAGGTGAGCTTAGC
>JANAVB010045197.1:0-20000 GCA_029216955.1 Iris pallida
GATCTCGGGTGGTTATAATATAACCGAAGAAGGTGACCACATGGCGTACGCTGATTTGCTTGCTTGGATACAACCGAGTAAATCTTGGAATTTCATCCTAGATTTGGAGTCTAATTGATCTCATCTAAGATTTCAATCAATCTGATATGATACTAATCATGATTAATCACAATCTTCTCTATAAGAGGAAGTTTAAACAAACCAATTGGGGTGGACCTATGCTTCCTGCGCATCGGATAAGGAATAAAGTGTTGCTGTGCTTCTGGGGCGACGAGTAGACCGTGCTTCTGGAGACGACGAAACCTCTGTGCTTTCAGGCGACAAGTGGACTTGGCTTCGAATGATGACGAGACTTTTGTGTAATAGAGCAACTTATGAAGCTGCATTTCGGGCTACCAGAGTCACAGTGCTGTAGGTAACACGTACGCTTGTGTTAGGTTGACGAGGTTATTGTGCTTTTGGAGCGACATATTGATTTGTATTAGTTGCGATAGAGTTCCCAAGTCTCTTGTCGAGAATTGACTTAAGCTTCTGATCGGAGCCGATGACTGCACCGTAGGAATGGAGATGGTGTGAGCATATCACCATCCTGTGCCTCATACGGACGCAGGTAAGTAGCTGCACCTCTGAACAGTGGAGGCGTTGGCTGCGAAGGGAAGGGTATGACACCCTTGCGCGTCTGAGATTGGTGCAGGCAGGAAGCTGCACTCTGGGGTGAGGACTCTGGCTTCTGGAATAAAAAGGGGAAGGGGGCCTACCACCTTGTTCTGAGGTTGGCACAGGGAGTGGCTGCGCCTCTGGCTTGAAGGCTTTGGCTTCTTCAAGGTACTGAGTTACTGATATACTTCTGAAAGGCTGCACCTACAACAATATCAGAACATGCTTCGATAGAAGTCAATCTTCCAGCGTGTGTATCGAGAAGAATGAAGGTTGTGCTTCGATGAAGATTGTATCCCATGTAGATCCCTCTAGGCTTCTGTCGAATCTATACTAGATCCTTATAGAAGAACAGAATTAGTCCCTTATGTATGGTCCTGATGTGTCTGTACTAGACTTTGGTAGACATGAAAATGAAGGGACTTCTCTCTAAATCTTTGTTTTGTCTTTTAGCACTGATCCTGAGTCTTTTGCCTCTTCTGTGCTTTGGCGAAGGGATGTCTTCAGCTGAGATTTTTCATGCTTCTGTATGTATATTCTTTACCTTAACCTAGATTAGGTAATATCTTCGCCTATCCAAATATCCTCACCCTTAACCTTGATTACCTACTCAATATCCTGCTCTAATAGGTAGGTAAACCCTTTACCTAACTTATATATATATTATATATATATATATATATATAATATATATATACTAAATCTACTGTCACTGGGAAAATGACACTCTCTAAACTCTAACTGACTCTCACATAGGCCACTCACCACTGTACTGTCATATTTGACAGTTCATACAACCCCCCTTGACATGGGTATTCAAGACACCATACTATTCTAAACTGTGGCACACCAAAACCCTGACCCGACACTCCTATTTGAACAAATGGTTGACGTAGCCACATTCGCCAATGGCCAAATGGCCTACTCCTACTGAATGCTGTCCAGAGGCATTTACCTATGGTCAAGGCCAAGACACTGGCCTAATGGCCAATGTACACAACCAAAATAGGAGGGAGGGATCCCCTGCTGCTGCTGCTATTGCAGCCTTGTCCAAGGCTACAGGTGGCCAATTGGCCAAGTGACTATAGCCAATTGTCCTTATTTCCTTGTATATTTCTAAAGCCAATAGTGGCCTGGAACCGAGCTCCCCAAATAGTCCAATTGAACCTCACTGGACTCAAGTACTGATAGTTCTCTGATACTCTCAATACCAACTATACTGTCGCTGAACTAACACTAGAACACTCAAATAGGATACTCACTCTCATTTGACGGCACATGATCTGCCCTAAATCAGTGCGATACTCACCCCTCAATCTTCTTGATACATAGGCCAAAGGCCATAACCTTTCTCTCAAATGCAGGCCAATGGCTGAGGCTCCTGCATCACATCACATACAATTGATGTATTACAAATCACATTCCCTCCTATACTCTCTAGTTCAAGTCACTCTATAGACAGTCATATTGCTCATTGAACACTGATACCTACACTAGATTCATAGGCCTGTAGCCAATGGCTAATTAGGTTCTGGCCCACATGGCCAAGTGCCATACCACTCACTGCTCATTACTTCAGTAGCTATAATGCCTTACTTTAAATGCCAAGTCCTATGGCCAAGATGGCACTGGCTAAAGAGCAGCCAAGGCCATACTAGCCACTGGCCTACAGGGCTTCCCCAACTTACACATATAAGGTGCACTATCAAGCCACACTGGCTTGACCACAGCAGGTTATGGACTATTCGAATGGCTAAGTGGCCATAGCCAAGGTTAAGGTTAAGGTTAAAGTTAAGATCTAACCCAACCTACTGCCAAAATACTGAGAAGAATGGGATTTAATCTCTCACTTAAACACTTAGGGACACTAACATTATTAGACTTTGATACTAGCTCACTACTTACTATATATTGGTGGCTCTGTTTACTATCAAGGTAGTCTACACTCTAATTCCCCACACACTCACTGCACTCCATGGCCTATGGCCAAAAGACTATGTTAGGGGTCAAGTTTACCTCTCCCCTCACACAATAACTCAAATTCCTAACTGATAATTTGGTACTCCCTACTGAAACACCCACTCACTAGGTACTAATGCTAATGACATTCACTGTCAACTAGTACACTACAAGCCTATGACACCACCACACACACACACACATACTCTTACTTTCCCCTTTACTTACTTCTCTTCTAACCTTCACATAGGACCCCATGACAAAACACTCATGTCAGGGCACTCCATGAAGTCTAAAACAGTGCACAACCATGACAGCACACACTAGCCTAGATGCAAAATCCTATGTTTATATATCTCCACATAAAAACATATATATATATATATATATATATATATATATATATATATATATAGATATATAATATAAAATACATATATAAAACATATAAATATATATAATAATATAATATATATATAATATAATATATATTATATATATATATATAGATATATATGTATTTATATATATAATATATATATATATATAAATACATATATAAATACATATATAATATATATATAATATATAATATATATATTATATATATATAATATATATAAAAAATATATATATATAATTATATATAATATATATATAATTATATAATATAATATAATATATATTATATTAATATTATTATATATATATAATTATATATATAAATATAATATAATATATATTATATTATTATATATATATTATATATATTATATATATTATATATATATATATAATATATATATATATATATGAATACTAGAATATATATATGAATACTAGAATATATATATTATATATATATAAAAAAATATATATATATATGAATACTAGAATCATACATACCCATTCTAATGAGAAAACTAAACACTTGCGGGGCTCTCCTAGGATTTCTCCAAGGATGACACAAAAACCCAAATAAACTCTACCAAAAAGAAGGTTAGATCCTTGCACTTCTCCCTATGGGTACCCCTAACACATATGCATGTTCGTACTAGTGTCCTGCATGAAAATGGAGCTCAAACTATACAAAATGATAAGGGTTTACCTATTGGGTGATGGATTCCTAATGAAATTCTAGGGATGCTCTTGTGTCAATTTTGAAACAATCTCAATCCTTTTGACTCCTTCTTATGAGCTCCTTGGTCTCCAAGCTTGTCACAACCTGCATCTAGTGTAAGGGCACGAGAAGTGGGTACGTCCGCCTACGCCGCAATATCGACGGTAGAACACTGTCCTAGGTCACAACATCTAACAATATATAACTGCACCTATACAATAATATAATCTCAAAAGGAGGACAACATAGACGGTAGAACTCAATCACAGAACCTAAGATGGAAATAAAGGGATATAAAGATGGATATAATCTCAACCAAGAACTAAAACGGAAAGCAAATAAGTTTGGATATTTAAACAACATCAAAATCCAAATAACTGAAGTAAATCTCAAAGACAAAACATCTAAATAACGATAACTAGTCTAGCAGTCTAATCTAGAAAACGGGCAAGTCCTCAACAACTATTGGATCCTCCTAAGGGCCCAAGTCACCGGTGTCATCTAAGCCAGCTCTATAGTAAGTAGGGCAGACCTCATCGTCATCCTCTGTAATATTTTCAACGGGTCTAATCAGGAGAGGAACGAATATATATCTCTCACACAGTTCATATCATGACAGAAAATGTAAAGCATGCTATAGAATAATGTACATAAAAATTGTAAGAATACACATGAAGAAGAATACAGAATTTGATAACAGGAAATATTTAGGTATGGTAATAGAGAACTGTAAGTGACTAGTAATTTACAGTACAAGATAGACATGTGAACGGCTTGATTTGTACATGATTACACTACAGAGTTTTCACATGATTATACTACTTTGAAATTGTTCGCATGACTACTTCAACTCCCCCGTACCCCAATAGATACACAAAGATCTAGATAGGTTATGTCATTGTACATAAAAGTTTTTATATGAAACTCGTGAGATCATGAGAGTACATGAGAGCACATGAGTGTACATAAAAAATAAGAGTCCATAAAATACATGATGTTCGTGAAAAGCACATGACATGATGTATCTGATGTACCCGAGGAGGATAACTTCTCATGTAAAGATCCTTATAGTACTAATTTGTGATAACATCGTGTCAACATCAAGTAAATTAGTCTATAACAAGAATATAATTTCTAACAAGTATGAAACGATCAGAGAATATATTCGCCTGATATCCTGAATGTCTGATGAGAATATGAGTTTAAACCGGAGTATCTAAGTCCTATTTAGAGCAACCATAGGATACAAAGTGTCCAACATGAATTTAGTGAAATTTACAATGCATTCTAAATTATTCTAGGTCATTCTAGGTCAAAGTCAACCCTTGGTCAACTCTGGTCAATCCTGGTCAACCATTCTGGTCAACTAGGTCAACCCTAAGTCAACTAGTCCATCATTCCAAGTTTAGGTCAAACTTGAGCTATCTAGTCATTTTAATGCTATTTGGGTCAAGTTCGATCAAGTTTGACCCAAAGTTGCTTTTGTCAACTAGGTCAACTTGTTAGTCAACTATGACAAGTTAGGCCTATTGGGTCAATTTTAAACTAACTTACAAACCATATGCTAATATCCTATATTAAAATCAATATATTCATTCAATTCAATATGTAATATATATATATATACATATATATATATATATATATATATATATATATATATATATATATTAAAGAAAACCCCCTCTCGTTTTATTAAAGTTGGCTCAAAATGCCGAAGCCTAAACACGTATACAAGTCACAAAAGGACTAAGCCTATACAAGTATACCACCAAAATGAAAGAAGAGGGGGAGAGACAACTCTACCACCAAGAGTTAGGGGTGGAGTGAGGACCAGAATGCTCTCAGACTGTGCGGGCACCCAGCGCTACTTTTACGACATTGGCGGGAGACTTCTCGAATGAGTTGGTCGGCCTAGTATTGGTGACCTTCGTATCTTGTCTTGTTGCAATTCTTTCAAATCGCCCACGTGGCGGCTGCTGCAATGATCTGGTAGTCCTGGGAGGCTGAACCCCACGAGACCGCGAGATCGTGGAAGCATCCACTACCCGGCTCAATATAGTAGTGCTGGTTAAGGGTCCTCCAGATACTGCCAGACAGGCTCCACTAACAGAAGATGTGGTCGATAGTCTCCATCTGACGCTCGGAACAGAACGTGCAAGCTGATGCTAAGCTGATTCCAATGGTGTTGAGGATATCATCTGTTGGTAAATTTTTTATAATGACTCTCCACGTTAGAAACGACCACTTCTTAGGGATGTAGGTTTGCCAGTAGTATGCAATGGAATGGTGCGGCTGCCCGGTTCCCTAGATAGCGATTGTCGCCGACCTCACTGAAATGCCTCCGAAGCCTCGAACGACCACTTCAGCGCATCTGCATCACGGCCTATACGTAATCCACGTACTCGGATGCTATCCGCTTTTTTATTACCGGACCATTCCTAAATTTTGTCCCAGTTCCAGTCGTCAGTAGTGGAGTTCCACAGGTCTCTGATCCTAATGTCTCTCAGGGTCTCCGTGAGACTCGGGATCATGCTATCCCCAACCCATCTCTCCAGGAATAGATCCGAATCTTCCGCCCCCAATTAAAGTCTCATCGCAGGCTCGGCAAGGTCTCGCATGATAAGGATCCGCCGCCAGGCAGCTGAGGATCTGCTGTTGGATATGGCCATTGAAGGGTGGATGTGCTTGAAGTACCTAGCCTTCACAAACCTGGTCCATAATTTGTTACTCGTACAGAGATTCCACCAGAATTTTATCAAAAAAGCTTTAACGATGTGGGTGAGTTTGGTAAATCCTAGCCCCCCTCGTCAGTAGGATAAGCCATGGATTTCCAGCTAGCCCAGTGATGCTTGTCTTGGCCATTGTAATGCCCCTAAAAGAAATTACAAAAGATCTGTTCGATCGAAGTAAGAACCTTCTTTGGTGGAGAGCATGCAGCCAGTGTATGGATGGGGATTGATGTGAGCACGTGATTAATGAGGGTCATCTTGCCGCCTGGGGATAAAGTGGCATTATGCTACCCTTCGAGTTTCTTCCTAATTCTAGTGATCAAGTTTTCAAAGATGCCAACGTTGGATTTCCCGTACACAAGAGGACAACCGAGATAGTTGAACGGAGGATGGTCAACAGAGAAGGATGTTAAGTTGGAGAGGTTGATTGTGTGCTCTCTTGATGTTGTGGTGGGCGTAGATAACGCACTTGGAAGGATTGATATTCTAGCCGAAGCATCTAGAGTACCTCTGTAGGGTGTTGTGGACTACTTCCACCGCTCCTTCGTCCCGTGAGCAGAAGATGAGTAAATCGTCGGCAAAAGCTAGATGGGTGATTATAGGACATCCACTGGATGTATGATAGTGCAGGAAGTTCGGGGTACTGACCATGTTGTTATGGTTCCTACCCAGTGCATCTGCTGCTATGATGAAGACAGTAGATGATAGAGGGTCGCCCTGTCTAACCCCTCGATTGGCTTTGAAAAACCCCTCTGCTTGACCGTTGATGACTGTAGAGAACCATGAGTTGCTGATGGATCTCCACACAATGTTGGTCCAAATTTTCGAGAATCCGAATGTCCTGAATACCCAGATCATGAATTGCCAATCCAGTCTGTTATAAGCTTTCTCCATGTCAATTTTGACAACGATGTTGTCACCTCTTACTGGGAATTTCATGTATGTGATTAAATCTTGGGCCAGCATAATATTGTCCTGGATGTTTCTTCCGTGAACGAACCCGCTTTGCTCCTTTGAAATGATCTTTGGGAGAATTCCTGCCATCCTGGTTGCGATGATCTTGGAGATGATCTTACTGGTGAAGGTGCAAAGACTGATGGAGCGAAAGTCGCAAAAGGACTCCAAGTTATCCTTTTTCGAAATAAGGATCAACTTGGCACTTGAAATGGCTTTGGGGTATGTGGCACCATCGAAGAAAGCAATAGCTGCTTCGGTGTTGACCTGTTTGATAATATCCCAGAATGTGCGAAAGAATACCCCCAAAAAGTCGTCTGGGCCTGGTGCACTGTGCTCGTTCAGAGCCCACATAACATCTTTCACTTCCTGGGCAGTAGGGAGCCGTTCCAACTGGACGTTGTCGGTTTCATGAATAAGGAGGAGGATTTGATCTAGGAAGGAGCTATCTTTGTGAACCGTCTCTTTGGAGAATAGTTTGGAGTAGAAATTCGTGGCAGCCACTTAAATGCTCTTTTGGTCTGTAACGATGTTCCTGTTGTCGTTAACGGTATAGTGAATCGATAGCTTCTGTCTGTGACCATTGACGCAGTGTCACTCCAGTTTTTCGTTCTACGTATTTCCAGTATACGTATACGGAATCCTGACATGTACTTTTATTTTCCTGCCTGGCTAGCTAATTTCAGTTTAATCTTGATTAGGTTCATCATAGCATGTAATGGTTTAACTTGGTTTATTTTGGGTTGGCTTGGTTTATTTTTGGTTCATCATGTTAAACCCACCACCATCCCTCTTTATAACCCACCTAACTTTTCTCTCTCCTCCACTTTCTCATTAACTCTTCTTCCTTCTCTATTAAACCCACCACCAACCAAGAACACCCCTTAGGCAAGTGCAACTTGCTTCCACAAGAGAGCCTAATTTTATTGTTCCATTAGCTTCTTCTCATGTTTTTAAGACACATTAGAACTTGTCATTTTCCATTTTGAGGCTTTAATTTTTATAGATCTAGAAATTAGTTATTTTCGGATTTTGGTGGTTTTGATCTATCAAACTTCTTTGTTTTCAAGTTATGATGGTTCCATGTTGTAGAGAATTTTATTCTACCCAATTTTGACCTTTGAAAAGTTGGATTTGTACTTGTTTTGACCAAGTTATGGACTTTTGAAGCTTCGTGTTCAAACCATGGAGTTCTTGCTGATTTGGAGAAGATAGTGAGCAGTGTGCGCGAGCTTTTTAGCTTGCGCCTCTGAGTTGCGCGCGCTCTTTAGCGCAGCGCTGTCTGACTCATATGCTGCCTTTTGGTGACGTGAGCACAGTCTGACTCATACGCTGCCTTTTGGTGACGTGAGCACAGTCTGACTCATACGCTACCTTTTGGTGACGTGAGCGCAGTCTGACTCATACGCTGCCTTTTGGTGACGCGAGCACAGTCTGACTCATACGCTGCCTTTTTGGTGACGTGAGCGCAGTCTGACTCATACGTTGCCTTTTGGTGACGTGAGCACAGTCTGACTCATACGCTGCCTTTTGGTGACGTGAGCACAGTCTGACTCATACGCTGCCTTTTGGTGACGTGAGCGCAGTCTGACTAATACGCTGCCTTGATGAGGAGTCGTATGGACCTCATACGCTGCCTTGATGAGGAGTCGTATGGAGTACATACGCTGCCTTGAAGAAGAGTCGTATGGAGTCCATACGCTGTCTTTTGGAGACGTATGTCTTGCATACCCTGACTTGAGCACAGCCTGACTTGAGCGAAGCCTGACTTGAGCACAGCATGACTTGAGCGCAGCGTAACTTGAGCGCAGCCTGATTTTTGCACCCATTTTATATCCTTACGCCTTTTGATGTAAACTCGACATGGACCCGATGTGAGCATGATATTATTTATGAATGTTAATCGAAACAAGGCTTAGTGATAGAATTGCATGATTAGTGACCTGTCGTGGTGCACTCTTGACAAGTAATTTGACATAATAATTCTTGATAGTGGTCCGTGGTGACGCATACCCTTGCCTTGATAAGTAATCTTGGTAAGCAACCCGACATGATAACCTTGATACGCTGTTATGACGGCTAACCTGACATGCTAAGTGAATTCTTGACACCGTGGGTGATTATATTAAATATGTTTGTATAAGCAACCAGTCTTGTCTCGCATCATGTCTAGGACATGTATCCCTGGTAACCACGGTCAGGGATTCATACTGAATCTGACTAGGTTAATGACTAGATTGATCAAGTAGAGCATATAGAGAGGTATTCCAGCTACAAGCAATCCCGTTATCTGGGCGCCTTCTTTGACGGACTTGTAGCCTGCCGACGAGTAGGGCACATTTCCAGCTCACTGCTATGTGGGGCACTACATGAAACGATTACTATGCACACTGTCATGTGTTGCATCTAAGTCACCTAACAAGGCATGATAACTCTAAGCTTGAACCTTGCGTCTGGATAACCTGGATAGTCTGCAGGGCTTGTGGCCGTAGGCATACCTCATTGCATCTTGCTAGTAACTAAGCTTGTGATAACCCTAGTTAGTTAAGTATCAAGCCGTACTCTTTGCTTGGCCGTGAATGATGGATGGAGTCCTATCTTGTCTAGTCTTGCCCAGATCCGGTACATGGATATCTCCGGACATGCTTATTTATGCTTTACTTTATCGATAATTGGTTCAAGGCTAAGTTCTGTTCAGGTGAAGGGTTACAACCCCGGTCCTTGCCCATGTCTTCTGTTATTTCAACTATGATTTATGTGCTGACATGCTGGTTTTAGTTCTTAAGTGAAGCCCCCTTTGTGGCACTTGCTCTTTCTGGGGTCCGAGCCAGCTCGTTTTGTATGGCCAGAATTCGGAGCAGCTACCGAAGATCTCCCAACCTTCCTGCCAGATGGTGAACACTAGAAGGAATCCCGGCAACGAGTGGGTTTTATTTTGCTCTCCCACTCCCTTGTAAAAATATTCTTTTGAGGCGTTTAGCCGCCGAGCAAGTCTTAGCTCGTTTGTAACTTTATTTACTGTCTGCCTACGGGCTGTAGCATGATTGACAAATCCTAGGGTTGATCATGTATGACTTAAACTCTTGCTAGTCTTCGTATTTTATATGACTAGCTTCATGATCATCTGAATATGTAATGTATGGGATGCCTTACTTTGTACGTCTGATGATCTACCATCTTGTTATATCTACTCGCTTGCTTAAGATTGAGACACTAGGCTTGTTATTGACCCTAAAAGACTAATGGCTTGTAGTAAACCCTCATGCATCTAGACAGCCGTGACCGTATTACGAGGTAAGAATTACTTCAATGTACGTAGCTGGCTGTGTCTGTCCCCCGCTCTCCAGTATTCTGGTTCTGGGGCGTGACACGGTTTAAGTGGTGGCCGATGCAGGTCTTCTAGATCAAGATGTGTGAGGGTTTTACCGGATAGATGTCTCAATCAGCACTCGCCCTTGATCTCTACTCGTGCCTTCTGATCTTTCAGAATCCTTGACCTGATCACATGTTTATATCCTCGATCTATCATGGTCCTTTCTTATTGTTCCCTATGTCGTTTCCTTCAGCGGCATTGTTCATGGTCCTACCGATTAGCAAGGCGGAGCACCTCCAGTGGACCAGCAGCAACCTGGAGACCAAGCCCACCACTCTGGAGTGGCCTCCCGAGTTATGCATTCCGGGGACCCCGAGCCCTCAGTTCAGCCAGTCCAGCCTGCAGAGCCTGACGATGGCACCTTGGTGGGTCTCATCAGGACATTGCTTGCATCTCAAGATCGTCGGGGCGATGCTCTGCACCAGGCAGTATAGGATGCCATAGGCTGTGTTGGTTATCAAGGGAACAGTGCGGCTAGCAGTTTAAAGTGCCTCAACCCTCCCTTCTTTGATGGGAGTGAAGACGCTATTGCAGCTGATGCGTGGCTCCAGGATATTGAGATTATCTTAGATGCAGCCAAGACTCCAGAAGGAGATAAGGTAGCTGTGGTATGCCTACAGTTATTGGACCTAGCCCGCACCTGGTGGACGATGATAGCGGTTGGATTGGCAACGCTTGTTCCGTGGGCGGTATTCAGTGACAAGTTTCAGGTCAAGTACTTCGATGCTGTGGCTCGGCACGACCTACAGACGAAGTTCACCAATCATAGGTAGATGAGCAAGACGGTCGATGGATATGCGGCCGAGTTTTCAAGACTGAGTCGGTTTGCTCCCACTTTGGTGGCAACCGAGTTTGATCGAGCACAGCGGTTCCAGCAGGGACTCCACCTAGAGATCATTCTAGCAGTGGAGCAGTTTGAGCATCAGACCTTTGATGCTGTTTTGCGAGCAGCTAAGAGGCATGAGTATACCTCGCAGAGAATTGTAGACAGAACTAGAGGACGGAAGCGGTCCCATGGTCAGATGATCCAGTCTTCAGCCCCGGCAGCTAGGGCCTTGACCATTGGAGCTCCGAGGAGGGCAGCATCAGTTACGTCGATTCAGCATTCGACTCCGACGTATCCTCAGCAGCAGAAGCGGAGGCAGTCTTCCACAATGGGCTGCACTCATTGTGGGAAGCCAGGGCATGTAGTGTCAGAATGTCGCCGAGCACAAGGATTATGTTTGGCTTGTGGGGCACCGGATCACATGATAGGGTCCTGCCCACAGAGAGCCGGTTCATCCTCATCGGCCAAGACTAGTCCCTCGGTGAGGGGACCAACACCAGGGCAGCAGCAGCAGTATCGGCCTCCGAGGCCATTGCCGCCTCAGGCTCAGGCATTCCAGCAGCAGCGACCGCAACAATATGCCTAGGTCCAAGCTCAGGTTCAGAACCGCCAGAGAGGTTTCCAGCAGACGGGACCAGCACCCAGAGGGCACGGTCAAGCGATGGCTGTGACCGTAGAGGAGGAGTTGGCATCAGGTGAGGTGGTGGCAGGTACCATTCTCATCAACTCTTTTCCTGTATCCGTATTATTTGATTCAGGTGCATCGCATTTATTTATGTCTGTACGATTTGTGACACAGATATGACTGGAGCCCGAGTCATTATCTGTAAGTAACGGACTTATGGGTGTAGATAGGGTGTTTTCCTCGTGTCGAATCATAGTTAGCGGTAGAGAGTTTTCCGCTAGGTTGATAGAGTTCCCGATGGCCGATTATGATGTAGTCCTAGGAATGGATTGGTTGAGGGACCAGTATGCTAGAATTGATTGCCATGTCGGCAAGATTATTTTTAGTATTCCCGATGAGCCAGAGTTTTTCTTTTCTCGAGGCGGAGTAGAACCTTCTTCCCCAGCATTGCGAATGATCGTAGCAGCAGCAGTTCAGTTTCCCAGAGTTGTAGAAGGGTTTCCTCACGTATTTCCCGAAGAGCTTCCAGGTATGCCCCCAGAGAGAGAGATAGAGTTCACTATCGACTTAATTCCAGGGACGGCACCAGTGTCAGAGAGAGTCTATAGGATGGCACCATCAGTGTTAGAGGTCCTGTACAAGATGATTGAAGAACTTAGAACCAAGGGATTTATTCGTGCTAGCGGATCACCTTGGGGAGCTCCGATGCTTCTTGTGAAGAAGAAGGATGGTAGGTCAAGATTATGTGTTGATTATCATACCTTGAACTCTGTAACAATTAAGAACATATATCCTTTACCAAGGATAGATAATTTATTTGATCAGCTCAGGGGAGCGGCAGTATTCTCGAAGATTGACTTGCGATCAGGGTACCATCAGATCAGAGTCAGAGAGCAGGACATCTCGAAGACAGCATTCAGATCGAGGTATAGACATTGGGAGTTCCTTGTTATGCCATTTGGAGCGACCAATGCACCGGCCGTATTCATGGACCTCATGAATCGTATCATCATGCCCTATTTGGACCAGTTCGTGATAGTGTTCATAGACGACATCTTAGTCTATAGCGAGAACGAGGTAGAGCATGAGCAGCATCTTCGTATAGTTCTTCAGATTCTCAGGGAGCACCAGTTGTACGCGAAGTTCAGTAAGTGCAAGTTTTGGTTGGATCGTATCTCGTACTTGGGTCATATCATTACCAGAGGTGGAGTGGAAGTTGATCCCAGAAGATAGTGGCTATAGAGACATGGCCAGTACCTAGCACCGTCGCAGAAGTTCGGAGTTTCCTCGGATTGGCCGGCTATTACCGACGTTTTGTGTCAGACTTTGCTCGGATTTTAGCGCCACTGATGCAGTTGACCCGTAAGGATGTGCAGTTTGCTTGGACAGCAGAGTGTCAGAGTTCATTTGAGAAGTTGAAGCGGAGATTGATGACGGCCCCCATTCTCACTCTTTCCGACGGGACGGAAGGATTTTCAGTTTATTACGACGCATCCGGCAAGGGATTAGGATATGTCTTGATGCAGCATGGTAAGGTAGTCGCTTATGCGTCACGTCAACTTCGTGACCATGAGAGAAATTACCCAACCCATGACCTGGAGTTAGCAGCCGTAGTTTTTGTATTGAAACTTTGGAGACATTATTTGTATGGAGATCGGGTGGAGATTTTTACCGACCACAAGAGTCTGAAGTATGTGTTTACCCAGAAGGATCTTAATATGCGTCAGAGAAGATGGCTAGAGCTACTTCTGGATTATGACATCAGCTTGCAGTATCATCCTGGGAAGGCCAACGTGGTAGCAGATGCATTGAGCAGGAGAGCCAGAGTTTATTTTCTAACGGCGCAGCCAGAGTTGTTAGTAGATCTTCAGAAGATGGGTATTGAAATTATTCTTCCTTCCAGTGTGGCATTGATAGCCAGTATGCAAGTTCAGTCCAGTATAGTTGAGAGGATCAAGTTAGCTCAGTCCACGGACTCTAAGCTTCAGCGACTTAGGGCAGAATGTGTGGCAGGACAGAGACCAGAGTTATGTGTTCATAAGGACGATACACTCCGACATGGGAGACGTCTTTGTGTACCCAGTGGTGATATCAGACAGAAGATCATGGCAGAGGCTCACAGTTCTCAGTATTCAATTCATCCCGACGGTACAAAGATGTATCGTGATATTCGGCAGCATTTTTGGTGGAATGGCATAAAGAGGGAGATAGCCCGGTTTGTCTCTCGTTGTTTAGTTTATCAACAAGTTAAGGTCGAACATCAGAGACCAGCTGGACTTCTTCAACCTTTACCGATCCCGGAATAGAAATGGGAGCACATTACCATAGATTTTGTAACTGGATTACCTAGACCCCCAGCTGGGAGAGATGCCATCTGGGTTATAGTTGATCGTCTCACGAAGGTAGCTCATTTTCTTCCTTTCAGAATTGGTCAGTCGACCGATCAACTTGCAGAGATGTACCTCAGGCAGATAGTCAGATTGCATGGAGTGCCAGTCAGTATTGTGTCCGACAGAGATTCAAGATTTACCTCGCACTTTTGGCGAAGTCTTCAAGAGAGTTTGGGGACTCGTCTCAAGTTCAGTTCAGCCTACCATCCACAGACAGATGGTCAGTCAGAACGCACGATCCAGACTCTTGAAGATATGCTGCGGTCATGTACACTTGACTTCGGTGGTTCGTAGGAAGATCACTTGCATCTCGTGGAGTTCTCCTATAACAACAGTTTCCAGGCTAGTATCCAGATGGCACCTTTCGAGGCCTTGTACGGCAGAAAGTGCAGATCTCCTTTAGCTTGGGACGATATCGGTGGGAGGCAAATGCTTGGACCAGAGATGGTGACGCAGACTATTAAGGTGGTCAGACAAGTCAGAGATCATCTTCGAGTTGCCCAAGATTGCCAGCGTCATTGGGCCGATTCTTATCGGCGTCCCCTTGAATTTTCTGTCGGCGACCACGTATTCCTTAGGATCTCGTCTACCCGTGGCGTTATTCGATTCGGCGTGCGGGAAAAGCTCAGTCCTAGGTATATAGGGCCGTTTGATATCCTTGAGCGAGTAGGTGATGTATCCTATCGTCTCGCTCTTCCACCGTCGTTACATGAGGTGCATAATATCTTCCACGTATCCCAATTACAACGGTATATCCCGGATCTGAATCATGTCCTTGATCATTCGGAATTGGTTGTTGGTACCATCCTTTCGTATGAGGAGAGACCCGTATCCATATTGGACCGGAGGGAGAAGATACTCAAGAACATGACTATCAAGTTAGTCCGTGTTGCTTGGGGTCATCACTCTTTGGGTGAGTCAACGTAGGAGCGTAAGGATGATATCCGATCGCGATATCCTGACCTGTTTGACTCGTAAGGTATAATGTCTTTCTTATGCCATATGCTTAAGTTTCTTGCTTGCATGAATGATTGCTTGATTGACTGCTAGTCCTATATTGTCTACAATTGATATAGCTTGCTCGACATCTCTAGCCTCTTGATTAAATTCTGAGGATAAAATTCTTTTAAGGTGGGTAGAGTTGTCACCCCCGTTTTTCGTTCTACGTATTTCAAGTATACGTATACGGAATCCTGACATGTATTTTTATTTTCCTGCCTGGCTAGCTAATTTCAGTTTAATCTTGATTAGGTTCATCATAGCATGTAATGGTTTAACTTGGTTTATTTTGGGTTGGCTTGGTTTATTTTTTTGGATCATCATGTTAAACCCACCACCATCCCTCTTTATAACCAACCTAACTTTTCTCTCTCCTCCACTTTCTCATTAACTCTTCTTCCTTCTCCATTAAACCCACCACCAACCAAGAACACCCCATAGGCAAGTGCAACTTGCTTCCACAAGAGAGCCCATTTTATTGTTCCATTAGCTTCTCCTCATGTTTTTAAGATATATTAGAACTTGTCATTTTCCATTTTGAGGCTTCAATTTTTGTAGATCTAGAAATTAGTTATTTTCGGATTTTGGTGGTTTTGATCTATCAAACTTCTTTGTTTTCAAGTTTTGATGTTTCCATGTTGTAGAGAATTTTATTCTACCTAATTTTAACCTTTGAAAAGTTGGATTTGGACTTGTTTTGACCAAGTTATGGACTTTTGAAGCTTCGGGTTCAAACCATGGAGGTCTTGCTGATTTGGAGAAGACAGTGAGCAGTGTGTACGAGCTTTTTAGCTTGCGCCATTGAGTTACGCGCGCTCTTTAGCGCAGCGCAGTCTGACTCATACGCTGCCTTTTGGTGACGTGAGCGCAGTCTGACTCATACGCTGCCATTTGGTGACGTAAGCGCAGTCTAACTCATACGCTGCCTTTTGGTGACGTGAGCACAGTCTGACTCATACGCTGCCTTTTGGTGATGTGAGCGCAGTCTGACTCATATGCTGCCTTGATGAGGAGTCGTATGGACCTCATAGCTGCCTTGATGAGGAGTCGTATGGAGTACATACGCTGCCTTGAAGAGGAGTCGTATGGAGTCCATACGCTGCCTTTTGGAGACGTATGTCTTGCATACCCTGACTTGAACGCAGCCTGACTTGAGCGCAGCCTGACTTGAGCGCAGCCTAACTTGAGTACAGCCTGATTTTTGCACCCATTTTATATCCTTACGCCTTTTGATGTAAACTCGACATGGACCCGATGTGAGCATGACATTATTTATGAATGTTAATCGGAACAAGGCTTAGTGATGGAATTGCATGATTAGTGACCCACCGTGGTGCACTCTTGACAAGTAATTTGACATAATAATTCTTGATAGTGGTCCGTGGTGACGCACCCTTGCCTTGATAAGTAATCTTGATAAGCAACCCGACATGATAACCTTGATACACTGTTATGACGGCTAACCTGACATGCTAAGTGAATTCTTGACACCGTGGGTGATTGTATTGAATATGCTTGTATAAGCAACCAGTCTTGTCTCGCATCATGTCTAGGACATGTATCCCTGGTTACCACGGTCAGGGATTCATACTGAATCTGACTAGGTTAATGACTAGATTGATCAAGTAGAGCATATAGAGAGGTATTCCGGCTACAAGCAATCCCATTATCTGGGCGCCTTCCTTGACGGACTTGTAGCCTGCCGACGAGTAGGGCACATTTCCAGCTCACTGCTATGTAGGGCACTACATAAAACGATTACTATGCACACTGTCATGTGTTGCATCCAAGTCACCTAACAAGGCATGATAACTCTAAGCATGAACCTTGCGTCTGGATAACCTGGATAGTCTGCAGGGCTTGTGGCCGTAGGCGTACCTCATTGCATCTTGCTAGTAACTAAGCTTGTGATAACCCTAGTTAGTTAAGTATCAAGCCGTACTCTTTGCTTAGCCGTGAATGATGGATGGAGTCCTATCTTGTCTAGTCTTGCCCAGATCTGGTACATGGATATCTCCGGACATGCTTGTTTATGCTTTACTTTATCGATAATTGGTTCGAGGCTAAGTTCTGTTCAGGTGAAGGGTTACAACCCCGGTCCTTGTTTGATTTACGGGTTGTAACTTGGTTACCGGAATAGTCCTCTAGTTATCTTATCGTTTATCATCCTGTTTTCTTTAACTCATGTCTTATGTTATTTCACCTATGATTTATGTGCTGACATGCTGGTTTTAGTTCTTAAGTGAAGCCCCCTTTGTGGCACTTGCTATTTCTGGGGTCCGACCCAGCTGGTTTTGTTTGGCCAGAATTTGGAGCAGCTACTGAGGATCTCCCAACCTTCCTGCCAGATGGTGAACACTAGAAGGAATCCCGGCAACGAGTGGGTTTTATTTTGCTCTCCCACTCCCTTGTAAAAATATTCTTTTGAGGCATTTAGCCGCCGAGCAAGTGTTAGCTCGTTTGCAACTTTATTTACTGTCTGCCTACGTGCTGTAGCATGATTGACAAATCCTAGGGTTGATCATGTATGACTTAAACTCTTGCTAGTCTTCGTATTTTGTATGACTAGCTTCATGATCATCTGAATATGTAATGTATGGGACGCCTTACTTTGTATGTCTGATGATCTACCATCTTGTTATATCTACTCGCTTGCTTAAGATTGAGACACTAGGCTTGTTGTTGACTCTAAGAGACTAATGGCTTGTAGTAAACCCTCATGCATCTAGACAGCCGTGACCTATTGTGAGGTAAGAATTACTTCAATGTACGTAGCTGGCTGTGTCTGTCCCCCGCTCTCCAGTATTCTGGTTCTGGGGCGTGACACGCAGGCATGAAAATATTTTGGGTTTTTATACCCCTCGTTGTCCCATTTCAACCTCGCTTTCTGCTTCCAGAAATCAGTCTCTACTTTAAACCTGAATTTGAGCATAGCCTTGGTGAGGTTCAGGGCTTTCCTGGCTGCTAAGGTGCGGTCCGAGGCGAACTTGGCTTCAGCACGGATGACGTCGTCCTCTGTCACCCGAACGGCTTAAAAAATGTCCCCGTAGGCTTGTTTGCTCCATTAGGATAGTGCTCTCCTCGTTGCCTTGAGCTTGTTGCTCACCCGTGAGAGGGGATTGGGAGAGTCCTCACGATTCCACGCTTCCGCAACGATGCCCAAAAATTGTGGGTGCTCGATCCAGAAATCGAGGAATTGGAAGTTTTTTTGAATGGGTTAGTAATGTTTTTAATTTCAACCAGTAGAGGGGCGTAGTCTGATTCAGAGGAGTTGAGGTAGGACAGGTTGGTAGTGATCCCCATTCCATGCCATAAGACGTTTGTGAGAGCCCTATCCAGCCGGGAATATTGACGACGGTCGTCTTTCTGCATGTTGCACCAGGTGAAGGCATTGCCGGTGAACTGGAGGGAGGCAAGATGAGCATTGAAAATGAAGTTATTAAAATCTTGTATGGACGACATGGGAGGGGGACGTCCTCCGATTTTCTCTTCTCTGCAGGTAATCGCGTTAAAGTCCCGAATGCAGAGCCACGGCGAGTTGCTGTGGTGGAGATAGATATCAAGGAGGTCGTTCCAGAGGTGTTTTCGCTCAGCAATATCGCAGCTGCCGTGGACCGCTGAGAGGATTGTGCGCTCTGGGAGCATGGGATGTTCAAACCAGCAGGAGAGGGCCTGCCAGGAGTCCTGGATGACTCCGATGTTGAAGTCCTTTGTGCAGAGGATCCAAATATCGTATCTGCCTGCTATGGCCGTGGGGAGGCCCAGCGGCAGCTGGATTGACTTTAATCTTTTGGGGGGAATTTTGGGTTCTAAAATAATGAGGATGTCGATCTTGTGGATTTTTTGAAGGCTGGTTATTCTCCTTAATGTAGGTTTGTTCGCCAGGCCACGGACATTCCAGGATAGGATGTTAAGCATTAAGGACGTTGTGGGAGGGTTTTTTGTTCTGCTTATCGGCGGATCTGGTTTGGATTGTTGTGGTTTCGACGGGTCCATGTTTGACATTGGTCCCGGAGGTTGATGCTCCTGCTTTTATCGAGGTGGGAGGGTCGCTAACCAATTGCTCGTGTAGGTCCGGGGGTAAGCCTACTGATTCCCCGGCGGAGTCCAGGATAGGATTCTCAGGGGGTATAGCTATGGAGTCGTTCGCACTCCCTATCAGAAGAATAGTTGGCTGGAGAGGATAACCTACGGCTAGGACCTGTAGTCCTCTCTGAACTTGGTCTAACCTTAGAATTGCTAGGGCATCTTCTATAGAGTCTTCGTGGGTGTGTTGTTGATCTGCGTTGATGGTGTCAGTAGTCGCCTCTACGTCCTCCGGGTTGGAGGGTGTCTCGGTAAGAGTACGATCCTCCTGGGTAGATT
>JANAVB010045197.1:25000-52685 GCA_029216955.1 Iris pallida
CTCGAACCTGCTCTCGAATACACTGTAAAGCAACATCGTCGAACTGAGTCGACTTAATCCTCTCCATCAAGTCCGACTGAACCTGCAGTTCACACATCTGCATCTCAACTCCCAGAACTATCACCTCGATCTCCAGGCTCTCCAGATCTGCTAACAAATGAAGGTCTACCGTCAAACACATAGCTACCAGATACCAACTCAAGGCATCATCAACCACATTAGCCTTTCCTGGATGATACTACAACGAAATATCGAAGTCCTTCATCAACTCCAACCATCTCCTTTGCCTCATGTTGAGCTCCTTCCATGTAAACACATACTTCAAGTTCTTGTGGTCTGTGAAGATCTCCACACGCTCTTCGTATAGATAGTACCTCCATAAATTAAGATCAAAGATAACTGCTGCAAACTCCAAGTCATGGGTAAGGTAGTTCTTCTCATGCAGACGTAATTGTCTGGATGCATAGGTAATAACTTTCCCATGCTGCTGTAAGACACAAGCTAGACCGTTCCCTCAGGCGTCACTATAGATAGTGAACCGGCCTGATCCTGATGGTAATGTCAGAATCGGGGCTGTCGTCAGCCGCTTCTTCAACTCATCAAAAGCGACCTGACACTCCTCTGACCAGAACTCTGTATCCTTCTGGGTCATCCTAGTCAATGGCTCTGCAACCCGGGAGAAATCTTGAACAAACATCCTGTAATAGCCTGCCAATCCCAAGAAACTCCTTATCTCTACAACTGAACATGAAGCGGTCCACTCCTCAACTGCTCTGATCTTCTTAAGGTCGACCGAGGTCCCATCCCCGGTCATAATAGACCTAGGAAATCAACTCGATCCAGGAAGAACTCACACTTCGAGAGCTTTCCATAAAGCTCCTCCTTCTTGAGAGTCTCCAGAACCATTCTCAAGTGCTCCTCATGCTCCTCTGGGGTCTTCGAGTACACCAAAATGTCGTCGATGAACACCACCACAAACTTGTTCAAGTACTGGTGCAACACCTTGTTCATCAGGTTCATGAACATTGTTGGGGCGTTAGTTAACCCAAACGGCATCACCATGAACTCAAACTGGCCATACCGTGTCCTGAATGCTGTCTTCGGAATGTCCTCTTTCTTCATCTTCACTTGATGGTAACCTGACCTCAGATAAATTTTGGAAAATACCCTCGCTCCGCTCAACTTATTGAACAGATCATCGATCCTCGATAGCGGGTACTTGTTCTTGATCGTGAGGTTGTTGAGAGCCCTGTAGTTGATACACTTCCATACGACCCATCCTTCTTCGCACAAAGAGTACCGGTGCACCCCACGGTGAGGAACTCGATCGGATGAAACCTTTGTCCTGCAACTCATCCACCTGCTTCTTCAACTCCATTAGCTCGCTGTTGTTCATACTATAGACGTGCTGAGATATCGGCTCTAGGCACCAAATCTAGAGAGAACTCCACATCTCTGTCGGAAGGTAACACTGGCAACTCCTCCGAAAATACATCCATGAACTCATCTATCAATGGATGTGGCACGCTTTGCTCCTCTACTGAAACTCCACAGAAAACTCTGTTGCTCTGTTCCGTTTCTCGTCTGGTGAACTCGAACTCTGGCTCTTCTGGCACTCTGAAAAGAACTCTACCACCACGATATCTATACTAGCATGTGTAGGAACGAAATAGTAAAGCGTGATACTCTAGAGGGGAGGTGAAGAGTTGGCAGCGGAATAATGCTAATTAAAAAGTTAGCAGCACAATCACAGAATATTTATCACAATTAAAATAATGTAAAGGCAAGTTAAGAGAGCAAACGCAAAGACATGATGTATACTGGTATCCCTCTGTTGAGGACTAATCCAGTCGGTAGAACTCTTGCTACCAGTTGAATCCACTATTGGAAAAACTGCAAGTTTTTTACGAATTCCTTGCAACTTCTATAACGCGAGCTTTGATACGAAGAACTCGTCCAACTTCAAATGTGAAGAGGTGTTCTTCAATCAAGCCTTCTGATTACAATCTCTCAGAAACTTCTAGACCGTACTGAAGAACAGTTTGGCAACTCTAGAGGGGGGGTGAATAGAGTATATATGTATAATGACCAATTAAAAATTAACTCTTTCACTAACAATGAATAATCAGAGTAAAATGCGGAATGTAAATGAAAGACAAGAGAGCATACGCAAACAGCAATTTTAACCTGGTTTCCCTCGTGGAGGACTAGTCCAGGCCTGAGAACTCTAGCTCAGGATTAAATCCACTATTTGTGAAATAGTAGCTTACAACCGTGCCTTTACTTCAGAAGAGCACGTCAACTTCTTACAGAGAATCGCGTTGCTGTTTGGAATTGTCCAAGCGATTTCTTCACTCTTGCACAAGAATCCTAAATGAGAGATGCTGAGCACTCGAGACTTAGGAGGCTTGTGGCTAGTAGATGAGAAGGGTATGGCTTATAGAGCTTGTAGGAGAGAAGAGAAGAGAAGATTGAGTGATTCAAATGAGAGAATTCATGCCCTATTTATACTGATTTTAGGGACAGAATTCGGCCAGAATTCGGGTAAGGAAATTCAAAAATTTGGCCGTTGGACAGCTAGCAAACAGCTAACCCTAAAATTAGGGTTCCTGATTTCTAGGGGACAGAGTTCGGCCCGAACTCTGTGTGGAGGCAGAGTTCGGCCCGAACTCTGTCTCCAGAGCACAGAATGGTCCTAAGAGGGACTTGTGGGCAATTTGGTTTTGGTGGAGCTTGGGATTTTGGGTAGGCTTGTAGACTAAGTTCCAAGAGCTCAGCATAACTCAGAGTACATAAATCTAGACTCAATGAAATCATAAAATACAGACTCCAGAACACACTGAGAGCTGAAGAGTGAGCTGTCATCTGTCTTGAACTGAATACTGTCGTGTGTCGTATTGAATTAATACAAGTATTATTTAGTCAATGTAGTCAATATTGGTTGACTGTGACTTTGTGTCAACAATCTCCCCCATATTGATAATTGACAAAATAATATATGTATATTTCAATATTCATACCTGGACACAGTTGATTGTAATATAGCTCCATAGCTCCCCCATAAACGATGCCTGAGCTAAGCGAAAATAGCTCCCCCATAAATCATGAGCGGTGTCGAGCTAGAAACTATAGCTCTCCCCCGTACAAAATGCATAGTACCTGTGATCTGATAGATAATATTTTCCAGAGCAAGAAGCACAGATATACACAGATATACGAATGCATAGAACCAGTAATAGATTCCCAAAACAAAAATATACATATGTTTTCTCCCCTTTTGGTACAGTTAGCAATATAAGAAGCAATGAATAGTAATGCAACCACACTAAGAGAAGAAACAGTATAATTTTAAGCAAATAAGCACTGACAGAGAATGATAATAAAGATAGATAATGTCATCCACCAAACCAAGTGGCCAACTCATAACAGAGTACATAAAACCAGCTACATAAATCCATGATAAACTAAATAACTGAAAGCAAAGTAACTAAGATCATCAGCAGTAGCAGCAGCAGATAGTAGCCAATCTCCATCATGGAGCACGAGAAGGTCTTGGAACATCTGATGGACCAGGGAAAGATCCAACGAAAAGGTCCTGGAATATCTGAAGATCCACAAAAGTATCATCTGGATCCATATACTGCATGACCCACGGATCATCAATGCGATAACCCGCGCGCGCTGGATCCCGCTCAATAGGCACATGCAGATCAGGATGACGAGCAAGTGAATACCGCATATCATGCAGAGAGTTCCCAAGGGCACTAATCTGCAGAGTGGTACGGTAATCATGCTGCGTCCAGCGATCATCCTCAATAGCAAAACGATCGCGAAGCATAGTCTGAAGTGAATCCAAAGTGGCAGGAGGTGCAGTCTGACCGAGTGAAGGGGCGTCAGGCTCCTCATCAGCAGACAAATCAGTAGCAGCAACAGGCTGAAGGAGTCGTGCCGGAGATAAAAAAAGGTAGGTGCCGGCAGAAACGGACAGGCATCAAGTGGTATATGAAAAGCACGAAAGATCATAGGAAGATACAGAGGATAAACCAAAGCTCGTGGTTTCCTCCTACAGCGAATCATCCAGTCCATCATAGTACGTGGAAGATTGAAATGAATTCCAAAGTGAAGATGATAAAGAGCAGAAATTTCAAGATAAGTGATTTCATCAGGGGAATCGATCTTGGGTAGAATGGTGTTAGAAATGATCCAATGAAGATCAGAAAAATATGGGTTGAGATATTTTGTCATGAGCTTTCGAGGACGTGTGTAAGGAGTGCACAGATCGTCCTTGAAGCTTTCAAGAGAAAGTCCGTTGGGAAAATGGAACGAGCGAGCATCAACAAGCCTTTCCCAAGAACTTGGCTCAAGAAGATCAAGATATTCTGCTAATTCAAAGTCATCAAACGAGATATCGATACCAGCAACTCGTGAATAAATACGAAGATCATCAAAGGTTAAGTTGCAGTAGAACATTTGAATGGCATGACGATAAATAGCAGAAGATGTAGTGATTAGTTCATCAATATAAAGGTCATGGAATAAAGAATCATATTGAGAGAATATTGAAAAATTGATAGGATGTCCTGTGAATACCTGACGATTCCGAAAGTCACTAAACCAGTTGTTTGAAGCATCAAGTGAGACAAAAAGTCTATTGTCATAAGTGGAAGGATGTAGAGGATGAGGTGGATTGAACAAAGGGTGAGGTGGTTGAGGTAGTTCAATGATTTGTTCAATTGATGGAGAAGAATCTGAAGAGGAAATACTCTCAATTCGAATCCTCTTCCCACGATTGAACAAGCAAGGAGCCATTTAAAAGATTTTAACTAGAAGATAGAAAATATGATACCTCAAACAGGTAAAGAACAATGGAGGAGAATGGAGAGGAGACACCTTTTTGTTGATTTGAGAAGCAATGGGGTACTCTGGATCAAAAACTAGGGTTAGGGTTTTAAGGAAAGAGTGTGTATAGGTGAGAAAAGGTGGTAATAGTGAAGGAGAGAGGTAGAATCCCGACATAAAGTAGGGTTTTGTCTTATGGTCGGGTGAAATATTGACCATAGGATTAGAAAAGATCCAACGGTGGAGCCAGATCCCGATTCTGGAACCTAGGTACCGAACTCGGCCCGAACTCTGATAGGGGCAGAGTTCGGCCCGAGTTCTGGTTCAATAGTCCAGAACTGAAAATAGGCAAAAGTCAGGAAGAAAATGTTTAATAAATAAACAAAATGATAGTCGGGGAAAACAAAGAGTGTTGAATGCAAATAAGAGGTATACAGAAAGTAGAATGAACTTTTAGAAAATGTCAATTAGGCAATATTAAATCGAAACAAACCATATAATAAATAAGGACATATACTGCAGTTCAATAGTCCAAATTTGCCATGGGTTAGCTGCAGGGGCCGGATCCCAGCTAGCGGTAGTCCTGAAGACTAGTGCACCGTGTCGCTTAGGCTTTTACGCCTTGTTGTCAGAAGGGCCCTTTCGGCTTGTACCCATACCAAATTCTTCGTAAAGGAATCATAATATACTCGATATTTACGCAGGTGAGTTTCAATTTATGACTGCTTCATCTAAGATTCCAAGTTCACGACAAAGAAAATTAAAGCGCTCTTCGGATAGTGGCTTAGTAAAGAAATCTGCTAGCTGATGATCAGTGTCAATAAATTCTAAGTTAATCGTGCCATTTTGCTGATGATCACGCAAAAAGTGGTGTCTGATCTCAATGTGTTTAGTGCGTGAGTGACAGACAGGGTTCTTAGTCAAATTTATGGCACTAGTATTGTCACGGAATATAGGAATATGCATGAAAGATAACTTATAGTCTTCAAGGGTTTGCTTCATCCACAGAATCTGTGCACAATAACGCCCAGCTGCTATATATTCAGCTTCTGTTGTGGATAGTGCGACAGAGTTCTGCTTCTTGCTAAACCATGAGACTAGAGCCTTTCCTAACAAATGACACGTGCCGCTCGTACTTTTACGGTCGACCTTGCATCCAGCAAAGTCAGCATCAGAGTAACCGATGAGGTCAAATGATGTTGACTTGGGATACCATAGGCCCACTGTAACCGTACCCTTAAGGTATCGAAAGATACGCTTAACCGCAGTCATGTGAGATTCCTTAGGATTTGCTTGATATCTAGCACATAGGCAAACACTAAACATGATATCGGGGCGACTAGCAGTTAAATAAAGTAAGCTGCCTATCATACCTCGATACTTACGTTGATCAACAGGTTTGCCGCTCTCATCTGGTTCGAGTTTGGTTGAAGTAGCCATTGGCGTGCTAATTGGTTTGACGTTGTCAAGGTCGAACTTCTTCAGCATGTCCTTGGTATACTTCGATTGACAGATGAAAGTTCCATTTGTCAGTTGCTTTACTTGCAGGCCAAGAAAGTAGTTGAGCTCTCCCATCATGCTCATCTCAAATTCTGTCTGCATACACTTGGCAAATTCTTGACAAAGAGTTTCATCAGTAGATCCAAAAATAATATCATCAACATAAATTTGAATTAATAGAATGGTGTCTTTGAAAGATTTGATAAACAGTGTAGTGTCAATTTTCCCTTTAGAAAAACCTTTCTCAAGCAGGAAGCTGCTTAGCCTTTCATACCAAGCTCTGGGAGCTTGTTTAAGGCCATAAAGCGCTTTCTTTAGCTTGAACACGTGGTCGGGAAATTTGTGATTTTCAAAGCCAGGGGGTTGTTTGACATAAACTTCCTCCTTAATAAAGCCATTCAAGAAAGCACTTTTAACATCCATTTGAAATAATTAAAGTTCTGATGATTGGCAAAAGCACAAAGCATCCGAATGGATTCTAGTCTAGCAACAGGAGCATATGTCTCATCGTAGTCGATACCTTCCTCTTGGTTGTATCCTTGAGCTACTAGACGAGCTTTGTTACGTGTGACTGAACCATCTTCATTTACTTTGTTTCTAAACACCCATTTGGTACCAATTATTGAGTGATTAGCCGTTTAGGAACTAGTTCCCATACTTGGCTTCTCTCAAATTGGTTGAGTTCTTCTTGCATAGCAGAGATCCAAAATTCATCAGTAAAAGCTTCAGAAATGTTTTTAGGCTCTACTTGTGAAATGAAGGCAGTGCTAGCAACAGAGTCTCTTAATGATGATCTAGTAGTAACTCCACGTGAAACTTCACCTATGACTAAATTTTCTGGATGAGAAGGTTTGAATGAGAATTTCTTAGGCAAACCCTCCAGAGAATTAGTTTCAGTTGAAGTATTCATTGGAGTAGAGGAAGTTGATGGCACAACATCATCATCAAGAGTACTTACTGCACTGTTATCTTCATCAAAAGTCACATTAGTTGACTCCTCCACAATAAGTGAGCGTTTATTGAAAACTCTATATCCCTTACTTTTGGCAGCATAACCAAGAAAGATACCATCGTCAGCTTTGGCATCAAATTTGCCTAAGTTGTCTTTGGTGTTAAGGATAAAACATCTGCAGCCAAAAACTCTGAAATAAGAAACATTTGGGGTTCTCCCAAACCAAAGCTCATAGGGTGTTTTCTTCGAAATGGGACGAATAAGCACCCTATTCAAAATGTGGCATGCTGTACTTACAGCCTCTGCCCAAAAATATTTCGGAAGAGAAAATTTATTCAACATGACTCTAGCCATATCGCCAAGAGTCCTATTCTTCCGCTCCACAACACCATTTTGTTGAGGAGTTCTAGGACAAGAAAATTCATGATCAAAACCATTTGCATTACAAAAACTTTCAAAATCTGAATTTACGAATTCGCCTCCATGATCACTTCGGATTCGAGTAATCATGTAGCCTTTTTCGTTTTGAACTTTATTTACAAAAACTTTGAAAACAGAGATAGCATCGCTCTTATTAGCGAGAAAGAAAACCCAAGTAAATCTCGAAAAATTATCAACAATAACAAAAGCATATAGTTTGCCACCAAGGCTAGCTATTCTACTAGGACCAAGTAAATCCATATGGAGTAATTGCAAGGGTCTAGTAGTACTTACAGAATTGATGGAATGAAATGAGGATTTAGTTGCCTTGTTTAGTTCACATTCGGCACATACCGTGTCCTTTTTGAATGTGATGTCAGGCAATCCTCTCACTAGCTTCTTGGTAGAAAGCCTGGATATAGCATCCATGTTGGCATGACCGAGACGCTGGTGCCAAAGTAGTCGTTCGTCTTTGTGGGCATATAAACATCTACCTGCATTGTTAGTATTATAGAGAGATAGAAAATATATATATTGTCCTCTCTTTTCCCTTCAAAAGCAATGTCTCCTGTTGACCTATCGTAGATGTAGCAACAGTTTTGTCCAAAAATCATATCCATGATCAGCAAGATGGCTAATGCTGAGCAGGTTATGCTTTAACTCGGTCACTAGGCAGACATCCTTTATACAGGAGAAGGAGGATGACCAATGATACCGTTACCTATTATGTGCCCTTTGAGATTGTTACCGAAGGATACGTCCTTCTCTTTTCATCGATAGTGATGCAAAAAGATTTGCGTCTCCCGTCATATGTCGCGAGCATCCACTATCGAGAATCCACTTACTCTCAGTTGAGGAGGAAAGGTCCACCTACATCAAGAGTAGATGTGACCTTTGGTACCCATTTTCTCGAGGGTCCTGAAAAGTTAGTTTTTGGAAACCAAGCATATATATTCTTGTCTACCAGTCTTCTAATTCTACACTGTGGTGAGATGTGTCCATGTTTTCCACAGTAAGTACAGATGGCATTTTTTATATACTGGGAGCATGAGAATGATATCTATGAGCAACAGGATGAGGATGATTTGGAGAGTTAGCATGGTAATGATGACTATGCTTAGAGTGAGTTACATGATGATTATGTCTGTGTGTCATAGCATGATGATATTGACTGTGAGGAGTGGCATGCTGAAATTGTCTATATGGCATAGTGTGATGTTGTGGCATGATATGATGATTTTGCTTATGTGGCATAACATGATGATTTTGTCTACGTGGCATGGCATGTTGATGAGGTATGGTATGATGACTTTGTCTATGTGTAGAGTGATATTGGTTGTGTCTTTGTGCAATATGATGAGTATGGGGAGTATTTTACGTGCATGCGGTTTGTGAAAGTTTGTGTATATAAATGCATGGTTATGTGCTGTATGAGGGTGATGTGGTTGACTAGCATGAGTGGTGTTGTGCTCATGTGATTGGGTTTGAGGTTTAGCAACCTGTTTTCCCAATTTGATTTCTAATCTTTTAGAAACATCTTGTAATTCATCAACCTTAATATTTAAGCCATAAATCTTAGTCATAGAAATCTTGTGTCTACTCTTTTCTTAGCAAGCAATGTGTTGAGAGTAGTGATGTCTTGAGTTTGTTGCTCAATGCGTGCTTCAGCATCATGTAAGCTTAATTTAAGCTTGGATACTTCATCAGTGTCATTTGTGGGAGATGTGTTTCTAACATTATTGAAGCAAGGAAATTCTTTGTATCTCATCTTCTAGACTTTTGATTTTGTCCTTGGCATGCTTGTATTTACCGATAACCTTTTTGTGATCATCAAGTAAATCGGTGAAAGCATCGCCAAGTTCATCAAAAGAGAAGTCATCTAAAGTTTCGTTTGATACCTTGGTGGAATTTGCCATGAGGCAAACATTTGCTTTGTCTTGAGGAGAGTTCTTTTCTTCCTCGGAGTCACTTGCTTCGCTTTCATGCCAGATGCTTGTGTTGGCATATCTTTTTGATGAGTTCTTCTTGTAGGGCTTTTCATACCGGTTTCTTCTTTAAGAGCGGACAGTCTCTTCTGACGTGTCCAGTCTTTTTGCAACCATAGCAAGTTGGCTCTTCTTCATCGTCTTCTTGTGGTTCCTTCTTTCTTTGATTGAAGCGAAGGAATTTCTTGAAGTTACGTACCATGAGAGCTTGGTCTTCATCATCTGAGATATCGTCTTCAGTCTCATCGTGATCAACCTTTCGTCGATGGACCTTGAGTGCTATCTCCCTGGTCTTCGGAGCAGGCTCTTCGAAGTCCTTGAGGTCAAGCTCGTGAGTCATGAGCTTGCCCATCAAAGTCTCCATAGACATACTTGTGAGATCATTTCCTTCTATGATGGCTGTCACCTTAGGGTTCCAAATCTTTGGTAACCCTCTGAGTAGCTTGCGGATCTTCTCATGGTTTGAGTACTGCTTACCAAGCGAGGATAACGGGTTGATGATGTCGAGGAATCTTGTAAACATTTGAGTGATCGTCTCATTTGGCTTCATCTTAAAGGCTTCGTACTCTTGAGTGAGACGGCTTATCTTTGATTCCTTGACTTGAGTGGTTCCTTCATGCGTCACTTCCAGAAGTCTCCATACTTCATGAGCAGTGGTGCATGTAGAGACCCTGTTAAACTCGTTCCTGTCTATAGCACAGAATAAAGCATTAATAGCCCTAGCATCTAGACTTGCCTGTTTCTTCTCCTCGACAGAATATTTGTCGTGTGGCTTCTCAATGAGGTCACCATCGACAACTATTCTGGCGGGCTTTTTGTAACCGTCAGTTACGACAGTCCACAGGTCAAAGTCTAGAGACTTCAGATAAAAACTCATCCTTGTTTTCCAATATGTGTAGTTAGTCCCATCAAATAGGGGAGGCCTATGAGTGGACTGACCTTCACCATGATTGGAGATCAAGGATTGTGTGGTTGCCATGGATCAGCTCTTAGGATGTTAGTCCTTATAAAGAGAACAGAGCTCTGATACCAATTGAAGAACAGTTTGGCAACTCTAGAGGGGGGGTGAATAGAGTATATGTATAATGACCAATTAAAAATTAACTCTTTCACTAACAATGAATAATCAGAGTAAAATGCGGAATGTAAATGAAAGACAAGAGAGCATACGCAAACACAGCAATTTTAACCTGGTTTCCCTCGTGGAGGACTAGTCCAGGCCTGAGAACTCTAGCTCAGGATTAAATCTACTATTTGTGAAATAGTAGCTTACAACCCGTGCCTTTACTTCAGAAGAGCACGTCAACTTCTTACAGAGAATCGCAGTGGCGATTGCTTGGAATTGTCCAAGCGATTTCTTCACTCTTGCACAAGAATCCTAAATGAGAGATGCTGAGCACTCGAGACTTAGGAGGCTTGTGGCTAGTAGATGAGAAGGGTATGGCTTATAGAGCTTGTAGGAGAGAAGAGAAGAGAAGATTGAGTGATTCAAAATGAAAGAATTCATGCCCTATTTATACTGATTTTAGGGACAGAATTCGGCCAGAATTCGGGTAAGGAAATTCAAAAATTTGGCCGTTGGACAGCTAGCAAACAGCTAACCCTAAAATTAGGGTTCCTGATTTCTAGGGGACAGAGTTCGGCCCGAACTCTGTGTGGAGGCAGAGTTCGGCCCGAACTCTGTCTCCAGAGCACAGAATGGTCCTAAGAGGGACTTGTGGGCAATTTGGTTTTGGTGGAGCTTGGGATTTTAGGTAGGCTTGTAGACTAAGTTCCAAGAGCTCAGCATAACTCAGAGTACATAAATCTAGACTCAATGAAATCATAAAATACAGACTCCAGAACACACTGAGAGCTGAAGACTGAGCTGTCATCTGTCTTGAACTGAATGCAGTCGTCGTGTGTCGTATTGAATTAATACAAGTATTATTTGGTCAATGTAGTCAATATTTGGTTGACTGTGACTTTGTGTCAACACGTACCGCACTGGCAAATTGACTAGAGGATTGTAACTGGCTTGGGATCTGAAATTGAAAGCTCTAGAAAACTCTTTGGAAGACTGAAAGCTTTAGATAGAGAGAAGATTGAAATTGAATGAGTGAATTAAATAATCGAAATCCTTCTCTATTTATAGGAGTTCCAAAGGCAGACTTCTGTCAGAATTCGGGCAGAACTCTTTGAGAAAATCTCGGTCAAATCCGCAACTGCAGGAGGACCAAGTTCCAGAGATTCAAAATCACAACGGCCACCAACCGAACTCTGGACGAACTCTGGCCGAACTCTGTCCGAGTTCTGTCAGGGTTAAGTCAGGGTTTAGTTAGGGTTTTTGAAAAAAAACTTTTGGTGATTTTTGAAAACCTTTTTGAGAGGTCATTTTAAAAATATTTTGAACTCATTTAGGGATAGCCTATTTGCCAGTACCACTCGGTGTACAACAAATTCCTAGACTCAAATAAAATAAAATTACATTGCATAGGAAATACAGACTCGAGTAGGCAAACAGATCTTCAGTCTTGAACGGAGTGGGTAGCCAATCTTGATCATGTCCAAGAATCCGAGATGTCCCAACTAGCTTTGTATATCCAAACAGAGTTTAATCAATTATTAAAATCAGGTTGACCATATGACCAATGGGCCAACAATCTTCCCCATTTTGATAATTGACAAACTATGAATGATATAACATTAAGCTTGTTCAAAAAGAATCAAAACGTGAAATTGTTAATGTCCTGTGTTTAACTCAAAAAAATATTGTTAGATCTTTAATTTTCTCCCCCTTTGTCACTTAGCAAAATAATTGCACAAGAGAAGGCTCCCCCGCATTTAATGCAGAAGGCTCCCCCGCAATTAATGCATAAGGAACAAATAGTGGAAAACATATATAAGGCATAAAAATTAGAGAGATATCATTGCACGCATGTATTGTCTCTAAAGAATATTATCACAGGCATGCTATTGTTTCAAAAACATAAAAAAAATCTCAGGCATGCTATTTCACAGGCAGTTTGTAATGAAGAAGCAGTATAAAGAGATAGTGCTAAAACAAAGTGCTGAAATAAACTGAAGTATCATAAACGAAACACCATAAGCATGTCCATGAAGATAAAAGTACTGAAAGCATAATACAAAGTTCTGATAAATATCAAAAGTACTGATAAAAAGAAATATGATAAAAACTTGGAATGTTGGAGCATTTCCAAGTATACAATAGAATGTCACTAAAAAATCAAATCACATCTCCTCATCACTATCCTCGTCATCACCAACGTCAGCTCGACCAGCATATCCTGAAGGACCAGTACCAGAAGTACCAGCGCCAGAAGGATGAGTAGGGGCGCCAGCATAGAACTCACCAACGTAGTCACGAGGTGCACGATACCAATCATAGGCATTACCTGGCTGGAAGTAGGCATGGACAGCCTCATCCTCACAGCGGTAACCTAAAAAGCTGGATCTCGAGGGATGGAACTGGCTGAATGACCAGTCTGAGCAAAACGAAGATCAGCCAAGGAGTTTGCCATCGCCTCCGCCGCATATGATCGGGTAGAAAAATCACCGTACCATAATAGGGCTTGGTCGAGGGTTTAAAAGAAAAACCATCGAAAGCGCCGTCGCTCGTTTGGATCGGCGAAAAAGTGAATCCGTGTGTGGATTCGAAGACGACCCTTCCTCACTAGGAGTGGTCTTCTTCTTCCTCTTGAATGGATTAAATCTAGGTGCCATTGAAATAAAAAGCACAAATTGAAAGGTGGAGAGAGAGGGAGTTATACCTCACGAAATCAGGATATGTTGTAGAGAATGTCGATCTCCGCATGATTTCAAATTTTGGAGAGATTTCACCAAGTAGATTAGAAGGAAAAGATTGGTGAAGAACTAGGGTTTGATGGCTCGGGTCGACTGCTGCTGCTGTTTGAAATGGTTTGGAAGCAATGAAAGAGAAGAAGCTCTCGGGTTCTGGATATATACACAGATACCCTCAACCGAACTCGGGCCGAATTCGGTCAGAACTCTGGCCGAATTCGCCTAGGGTTCTTCAAAGTTGATTTTTGCCACTTCTTTTTCATTGTCTCATTTCAAATATTTAATTCAAAGATTAGTTATTTTAGCCTTCAAATAACATAATTAATATTTTATGAATTAAATGTCGTTACACAGCGACTGTCTCAGATTAGCTGTAGGAGTACTGTCCCAGCTGGCGGAGGTTTACCGGGGAATTCTTAAATACTGCTTCGCTTCAACCGTAGTTGTGGTGACAGACAGACTCTTTATTGGCTTGTCTCTAACACAGTTTTTGCGTATTGAGATATAATCATAAAACAAAATCAATTAATATTATTGACGTCCAAAATTCCTAATTCTCGATGTAAATAATTGAAACGATCTTCCGCTAGAGGTTTAGTGAAGATGTCAGCTAATTGATTTTCAGTATCTATGTACACAAGGTTTATATCTCTATTTTGATGATGATCTTTAAGAAAATGTTGTCGAATCTCGATATTTAGTACGAGAGTGACATACAGGATTCTTAGTCAAATTAATAGTGCTCATGTTATCACAAAAATGGGAATATGTGTGTAAAATAAATCATAGTCTTCTAGGGTTTGTTTCATCCACAAAATCTGAGCACAACAACGTCCTGCGGTGATGTACTCAGCCTCGGTTGTTGATAGGGCTACAGAATTTTGCTTTTTACTAAACCAAGAGACTAAAGCTTTGTCTAAGAAATGACATGTGCCACTTGTACTTTTTCTATCAACTTTGCATCCAGCAAAATCTGCATCCGAATAACCGATAAGGTCAAAGGATTTAGTTTTGGGATACCACAAGCCAACAGAAGACCCTTAAGGTATCGGAAGATACGCTTAACTGCGGACAGATGTGATTCCTTTGGGTTAGCTTGAAAACGTGCAGACAGGCAAACACTAAACATTATATCTGGACGACTAGCAGTTAAATAAAGTAAACTACAATCATACCTCGATACTTACGTGTGTCGACTGGCTTGCCTTGTTCATCTGAATCAAGCTTTGTTGAAGTTGCCATTGGAGTGCCAATAGGTTTGACATTGTCCAGATCGAACTTCTTTAGCAAGTCTTTTGTGTACTTGGCTTGATTTATGAATGTCCCATTATCAGTTTGTTTGATTTGCAATCCGAGAAAGAATTTCAGTTCTTCCATCATGCTCATCTCAAGCTTATTCTGCATACACTTAGAAAATTCTTGACACAGAGATGCAGTAGATCCAAATATAATATCATCAACATAGATTTGAATTAAAAGCAGCTTGCCATTAAAAGATTTAATAAACAGTGTAGTGTCAACCTTCCCTTTTAAAAAACCGTTGTCAAGTAGAAAAGAGCTTAGACGATCATACCAAGCACGAGGGGCTTGTTTTAAACCGTATAGAGCTTTCTTTAACTTGAAAACATGATCTTTTTTGAAATCCGTAAAACCTGGAGGTTGTGCTACAAAAACTTCTTCTTTTATAAATCCATTTAAAAAAGCACTTTTCACATCCATTTGAAAAAGTTTGAAATCATGAAAACATGCAAATGCACATAACATGCGAATAGATTCTAATCTCGCAACTGGGTCATAAGTCTCATCGTAGTCGATACCTTCTTCTTGATTGTATCCTTGAGCTTCGAGTCGAGCCTTATTACGTGTCACTAAACCATTCCTTCAGTTTGTTTCGGAATACCCAACGGGTGCCAATGACGGATGATCAACAGGCCTGGGAACAAGTTCCCAAACTTGATTCCATTCAAATTGGTTTAATTCCTCTTGCATAGCATCTATCCAAAAACTATCACTACATGCTTCATCAATAGTTTTAGGTTCTAGCTGTGAAATAAAAGCAACACTAGAAACAATATCTCTACAGGATGTACGAGTACTTACTCCCTTGGTAATATACCAATTACCAAATCCTTTGGATGATTAGCTATAAATTTTAACCTTTTCGCTTCATTCTGAAGGTAGCTGGTTCTTGGATCTTCTCTAGGAGGTTCAGCTAGTGCAGAGCTTGGTTGAGAATCAGCTGGAGTTGAGCTTGGTACAGATGTATCTTCGTCATTGTCATCAATCGTCATTTGATTTAATTCATTAAAGGTGACATTGATTGACTCTTCGATGATCATGGTACGTTTGTTGAAGACTCTGTATCCTTTGCTCTTGGCCGTATAACCTAAAAATATACCTTTATCGGCCTTTTATCAAATTTTCCCAAATTGTCTTTTGTATTAAGAATAAAACATTTACAACCAAAAATTCTAAAGTATGAAACTGAAGGAATTCTATCAAACCATAACTCAAATGGAGTCTTCTTCATTTGGGTCGAATTAGAACTCTATTGAGAACAAAGCAAGCTGTGTTGACAGCTTCAGCCCAGAAATATTTCGGTAGACTAAACTGTTTAACATCACTCTGGCCATTTCGGTTAGAGTTCTGTTCTTACGTTCCACAACTCCATTTTGTTGTGGAGTCCTAGGGCAGGAGAACTCGTGTATAAAACTGTGTGTGTCACAAAATCGCTCAAAATCAGCATTTCAATTCGCCACCATGATCACTTCTAATGCGAGTGATCATGTAACCTTTTTCATTCTGAACTTTCTTGCAAAAGGCGACAAATTCGGATAATGCATCATTCTTACGTGTCAAGAAATATACCCACGTATCTAGAGAAATCATCTATAATTACGAAAGCATAAAGTTTACCTCCGAGGCTAGCAACTCTGCTAGGACCAAATAAGTCATATGAAGCAATTGTAGAGGTCTAGTAGTACATACTGTATTTACTGACTTGAAAGTGGATCTAGTAGCTTTGTTCCTTTCACATTGACTGCATACCGAATCCTTCTTGAATGTAATGTCCGGTAAACCGCGTACTAGCTTCTTTGTGGATAATCTTGATATTGTATCCAATTAGCATGACCGAGTCTCATATGCCACATATGACTCTCATCACTCTTGGCCATAAGCATCTACCTGAAATGTTAGTTTCTTCTCAAATAGAAAACATATATATTGTCTTCCTGATACCTTCAAAGATAGTACTACCAGTTGAGCTATCAACTATAGTACATTTGTCTTTGCCAAAGTTGATGCCATAACCATGATCAACTAGATGACTTATGCTGAGTAGGTTATGTTTCAACTCGGTAACCAGACAGACATCCTTAATTACAGGATAGGGAGACTTACCAACATCACCGATACCAATAATATACCCTTTCAAATTATTACCGAAGGAGACATAGCCTTCCTTTTTTTCTTCAACAGTGTTGCAAATAGGGTAGCGTCACCGGTCATATGCCGAAGCAACCGCTGTCGAGGATCCATTTGCTTCTAGCATGTGAAGGGTGTTCCACCTACAAAACAGTTTGCAGATGAAACCTTTGGTACCCATTTCTTGTAGGGTCCTGAATTGTTAGCTTTAGGTATCCAAGCATAAACATTTAAATCTACAAGCTTTCTCATTCTACATGCAGATGATATATGACCAATGAGGCCACAATAATGACATTGTGCATGTCGAGTGTTGAAAGCTGAGTGGTGTGCATGGTTGGTAGGTTTAGGTTTTCTAGTATAGAAGAAAGCATACCTATAATCTTGTTTGGGCTTAACCTTTTGGGGTAAAGGTTTGATAGGTTAGGTCTGACAGTGTTTGGCTTGGGAATGTTCGATTTCTCGGTAAGTGACACGTGTTAGGATAGGAAGCAGCAGGCTCAGGCTGTTTTCCTAACCTAATTTCCAATCTTTTGGAAGTGTCATACAACTAGTATAATCAGAAGTAAGTGATTCCATTCTGATTTGTGCACATTGAAGACTTTTCTTCTCTATAGAAAGTTCTTCTTGAGTTGGTCAATAATTTTATCTTTCTCTTCAGATGACTTGGTAGTCTCGTGTAATAAGAGCTTTATTGAAGAAAGCTCACCAGACTCACTAACATTATTTCTAACCTCAGCTAGTAGGTCGGTAAGTCTACCTATTTCACCTTTATACTCTTTGAGTACCTTCTTAGAGGTCTGATACTTACTACGCAGTTTCTGTAATCAGTCTCAGGTCACTGAAGGCATCTCCTAATTGCTCAAAGGTGAAGTCATCATAAGTATCAATACAGGTTCAGTAGGTACCTGATCGGATGCCATAAAGCATACGTTTGCAGCGTCTTCTGATTGTTCGTCTTCTGAGTCGCTGGCTTCACTTTCATGCTATATGCTGGTGTTGGCATATTTCCGTGATGTTGATCTCTTCAGGTTCCCTTTTTCATACTTGTTGCTCTTCTTGCTTGATGATAGTTTGTGGGACAATCCTTCTTCATGTGTCCCTTCTTCTTGTAACCATAGCAGAGCATCTCTTGGTACCAGTTGTTGCTGTTGTTCTCTTTGACTCTCTTCTCATGTCTCATGAATCTTTTCAACTTCCTTGCTATGAGTGCTTGATCTTCAGCGTCAGATCTACTGCTGTCTGAGTCATCTTCAGCAGCTTTTCTGTGCTGCCCTTGAGGGCAATAGTCTTCTCCTTTGGTACAGGCTCTTCAAAATCTTGTAGCTCCAGTTCATGAGTGAGTAGCTTACCCATGAGTACTTCGAGGACATAGTTGTGAGATCGTTCCCTTCAATGATTGCAGTAGCCTTTGGAATCCAGTTCTTGGTGAGGGATCGCATGTGTTTGCGAATCTTTTCATGGTTACTGTAATCTTTGCCTAGAGACAACAAAGGATTTACAATATCCAAGAACCTCTCGAACATTTGTGTAACTGTTTCATTGGGCTTCATTTTGAACGCCTCGTACTCTTGAGTAAGTCTGCTGACTTTAGATTCCTTGACTTGAATCGTGCCTTCATGTGTGACTTCGAGTAGCTTCCATACTTCATTAGCCGTTGTGCAGATAGACACCCTGTTAAATTCAGTTCTGTCTAAAGCACAAAAGAGACATTAATGGCACGTGCGTCAAGACTGGCCCTTTTTTTTTCTTCCTCTGTATATTTGCTATGGGATTTTTCAACTAAAACTCCATCAACATTTATACGAGGTGGCTTTTGATAGCCATCAAGAACAATGGACCATAAATCAAAATCAAGAGATTTCAAGAAGAAACTCATCCGTGTTTTCCAATATATATAATTCGTACCATCAAACAGTGGGGGTCTGTTTGTGGCCTGGCCTTCACTTGTGAATTTTACAGTTGCCATGTGTTGTGCTGTGATCTATATAACAGTTAATTAAAATGAATAAAAATTGCACTGTTACCTTTGCTTTACCTGTAACACCCGCTCTGATACCAATTGTAGGAACGAAATAGTAAAGCGTGATACTCTAGAGGGGGGTGAATAGAGTTGGCTGCAAATAATGCTAATTAAAAAAGTTAGCAGCACAATCACAGAATATTAATCACAATTAAAATAATGTAAAGGCAAAGTTAAGAGAGCAAACGCAAAGACAACATATACTGGTATCCCTCTGTTGAGGACTAATCCAGTCGGTAGAACTCTTGCTACCAGTTGAATCCACTATTGGAAAAATGCAAGTTTTCTTACGAAGTCTTGCAACTTCTACAACGCGAGCTTTGATACAAGAACTCGTCCAACTTCAAATGTGAAGAGGTATTCTTCAATCAAGCCTTCTGATTACAATCTCTCAGAAACTTCTAGACCGTACCGCACTGGCAAATTGACTAGAGGATTGTAACTGCTTGGGATCTGAAATTGAAAGCTCTAGAAAACTCTTTGGAAGACTGAAAGCTTTAGATAGAGAGAAGATTGAAAGTGAATGAGTGAATTGAAATGATCGAAATCCTTCTCTATTTATAGGAGTTCCAAAGGCAGACTTCTGTCAGAATTCGGGCAGAATTCGGGCAGAACTCTTTGACCAAATCTTGGTCAAATTCGCAACTGCAAGGACCAAGTTACAGAGATTCAAAATCACAACGGCCACAAACCGAACTCTGGCCGAACTCTGTCCGAATTCTGTCAGGGTTAAGTCAGGGTTTAGTTAGGGTTTTTGAAAAAAAGCTTTTGGTGATTTTTGAAAACCTTTTTGAGAGGTCATTTTAAAAACATTTTAAACTCATTTAGGGATAGCCTATTTGTCAGTACGACTCGGTATACAACAAATTCTAGACTCAATAAAATGAAAATTATATTGCATAGGAAATACAGACTCGATTAGGCAAACAGATCTTCAGTCTTGAACGGAGTGGATAGCCAATCTTGATTATGTACAAGAATCCGAGATGTCCCAACTAGCTTTGTATATCCAGACAGAGTTTAATCAATTATTAAAATCAGGTTGACCATATGACCAATGGGCCAACAGCATGGTGCCTACTCAACAATCCATCCCGAGTACAATATCGTAGTTCGGTAATGGAATTACGAGCAGACTCACATCTAGTTCACGGCCTCCCAAAACTACTCTTCGATCCTTACAAATATCACGAGGAGGATGATACCACCCCTAGTCGTGATCTTGCAAGTCTAGGCAATAATTAAGAAGAAAGATGGTGTCTAATAGCAAATGATACATACACAAAGCTATGGGAAGCCCCCGAATCAAACAAAGCAAATATAGGAAAAGTGTCGAGAAGAACAGAGCCTACGATCAGATCCCCTACTACATCTGCATCCTCGGCTGACAAGGCAAAAGCTCGCCCATGCTGACCTCCTTGGGCCTAATGTTGGTGTTGAATAAACTTCTGTTGCTAAGTTTGCAATGGTCCCTTCTATTGTCCTGTGGAGCCTTGACTCCTGCTCCCTGAGCTGTACATCCCGAAAATAAGGGACAGTCCCTCAGCTGTTGTTCCGCTGATCCATAAAGTAGTTACTTGCCTAGCCTCTTCCTACAGTCATTCCATCATGCCCTGGCTTCTTGCAGAAGGTGCAACCGATGGCTTGCTGCTGTATAGGTGCCTGCTGTATCTGCCTCTACTGAAAAACACACGATCTTGACTCTGGAACTGCTGCTGAACGGCTTCTGCTGATGTTGAATAAAAATGGGGCCTCTTGGCTGGGCCTCCACTGCCACCGGCTCCTTGGGTATCATTACCTCTCTTCAACTTCAGTTCAAGGTTGTCCTCCGCTGCCATAACTCCCGACAGAATCTCCTCAAAGGTAGCATCTCTGTCACTATTGGTTAAGGACTTAACTTCCTTGACCAAGCCTTCCTGAACCTCCTTGTCTTTGCCGTCTCACTAAGGCCTCAACGAATCTCTCCAGGCGGCATAACTCTTCGATACTCCTCTATTGTCTGGTTCCCACAACCAGGTTCTCGAACTGTGTCTCCAAGGCGCCAAGTGCTGTATCGGGAAAGAACTTCTCCTTGAAGAGCTTCTTGAAAGCTTTCCATGTCTGTCCCTGTACCAACCCTGGGGTCGGGTCATGTACCATATGCGGGCAAGGTTCTGCATCTGGCTGCCTGCTGCCTCTATCTGTCCCAGCTGGTATCTGCGTGAGTCAAAAGATCTCCTCTATATGCTCGATCCAGTCGTCGGCATATATGATACCCTCGTACCCTTGAAGTCTCGCGGCCACATCTTCTAAAAGTCCTAAATGCTGGGGTCCTTCTAGTATTGTATCTGCCCTCCTTGCGGCTGGACAATCACCTTCTTCACTGCTACCATGGCTAGCTGATGGACATTGTCAATGTCCTGCCTATATCTTCCGACTGGCGCCGCTGAGCCTCCATTTTTGCTGAAAGAAGGCAAAGAACTGTGCCATGTCAACTATCCCCTGAGGCGGTAGCGGTAGCATCTCCTGAATCCCCGGGGTAGTCCTCAGAATAAGTGGTGAAACCCCCAAAAGCTGCAACGCTCCTACATGAGCAGGAAGAGAGGTGCTGTGGTCCCAACATCTGCCTGGACCGACAAGAAGTGGCAGCCCTCTCAGTAGTATCTGCTGCTACAGAGAGATGAGATCGTGTCTGCACCATCTGGAGAAAGATCAAATAAGAATCAATTACTCAAAAAGAAGCATATAATCAAAGGAGGACAGTTTATTTCAAATGAACGCAATTAGCAGCAAGAATTAGATCAAGTTTTTCTAATGTGATTGAGTACCTTAAACTTATATCCTATATCCTACTGCAGCTGTAGTGATGCTCTAGTTCAAGTACCACTACGAAATTGTACTAGTTGCGACTCTCTCGACCTGCATGGGCCATGTCACGACCCGCGCCCGAATAATCAGACACGAGTCGGACACGCCCATCCTTCATCATTAGACATGACAAAGTAAGCTGTACCAATGCTAGAAAAATCTAACAAGTCGGAATATAAGATTAATACAATCCACCACAGCATCTATAATAATCCCAGAACGATCACCATAATCCACAAGTCAATATAATTTATATATACATATAAGTACAAGAGATAAATCATGTAACCAAAATGAAATATAGCTATGACTCTCAATGTACAATATCTATAAGTAAAGCTAACAATCTAAACCTGAAAACCTCTAGCTAAGTCATGGCTCCATCATGTTCGGCTAAGATCCCGGGCTCTGGCCCATAAGGTAGAACGTATCCTGCAAGTACGCCTGCAACATATCTAGTCAGGAGCGAAGCAAAGTACAATTCTAGGTAATGAACAAGAACATCATGATATGAAATAAGTACAAGAGAACATGTAAAGTACAGAAAAGAACAGGAAAATACATGAATAAAGTACAGGAAATAAAGTACAAGAATAAATCATAAACCTGAAGTACAAGACTTGACATGTGCACAATATTTGAAATACAACTAGCCTATGTGACCGGCTGGGGTGAGTACAGGAATAAGTACAAGAGTACATGAATATCGGAACGGCTTAGGGCCCGCGTGCACAATGCGGCCTAAGCTATTTACATGAATATTAGAACATGGATTTGGTCACATCCTCCCCGACTATAGGTAAATACAAGAACATAAAAGTACAAGAGATGATATCGTGTCACATCATTTCATCAAGAGAAGTAAAGATACGAATGTAAATGCACAAGACCATAGAATGTACTTGTCTTGCTCGGAGAGATCAGAGTAGAGAGATGATAATCTCAATATCCACCTGGTAATAAGTACAATTTGGATAAGCTCTAAAAATGGCAATAATTAATTTACTATTTGCTAACTAACTATTGTTAAATTAACTAATTATCCTTGCTATCACCCTGCTACTTCATATGTAAACTAACTAATGAAATATCTAGTAAATACTACTTGAAGAACTAAAATCTATGTGGCTAATTTAGTTAACCAGTAACATTATTTAAGCAACATTTAGAATCTCTATACATATATCCTAGTTGATCATTAATTATTTACAAATAGCTATTACTATCCATACACATGTTCATGCCAGCTAAAATATATGGTGCCTACACAAAATATTGTATAGAATCTAATAGTTAAAAATATAGTCACTACCCATCCTTAGTACATTTATTCATAATTATACCACAAAAATATATATAACGCAGCAAAATCCATGAATTAAATCTCAGCCCAAAATCCAGTCCCCAAATGCTCATAACCCAAACTGGTCAACACCAATATTGAGCCAACCAGAAAATACTTTGAACCAAAACATCTCTAAATCTGCTTCTAAAATACTGGCCCCAGATGGATCCAGCCAAGCCCAGTTATTGCTGCTGCATCTTTTCCACCATTAATGTCCAGTAGACTTCAAGCAACTAGAATCAAATTAAGGCATTCACACACTCCAACTAAATGGTTACTTCCCTCCCAAAACAAATCAAAATCACAGACCACTCATATATAATATAACCCAAACCCATCAAGATTTTTAATTAAAATCTCCCGCACACAACTAAGCATAAGATTTTTTAGATAAAACATAACAACTGCTCCAGCAACCTAGCCAACAGAAATGTTTGAACTACTCAACCAAATCATATACAACCCAGCGTACTTAAAGTCAGCAGAGTTAAAATTGCAAGACATACACAAAAACCCAGCTGAAACTTCCAATAGACTCGCCCACTTTAAAATTTAAACCCAACACTCAACACTTAGCCCAGCAAAGATCCAACAACTAACCCAAATAATAATACAAGCTTAGCAACATAACATTGAAAGGTCAAAAGAAAATGTAGGAATCATTTAAAGAGGACTCAACCCCTGATAATATATAATCCAATTTGAGTTCAGAAATTCTCTCCAAATAACCACACAAACAAATCAGATGATAAAATAGAATTTATAAAAACCCAATGATAAAATAGAATTATACAACCAAATCGAATTCAAATAAAACTAAGAAATCACCATAATTAACCCAGAAGAATCCTGCCCTTGCTAGGCCCATCCCCGATACGTCCAGCTCTTGGACACGCACCCTGATCGGGCACAACAACATCGATACAAACACGACATGACCCAACCTGACACGAGCACATCGGACACGAAAACCACCCAATATTCCTATTAATCTAGCCCATACGATGCAGTTGATTGAATAGTAGGAAAGAGAATGTTACCTGAGGAATTATCCGTCTAAACTGCAGACACAACTCTAAGGTATCGAATACGATTCCCTTGTATCCAACTGAAACTCGAGTTCTTCGCATCGAGTGTCCACTGATAAGGACGAACAATACAGAGGTCACCGTCAGAGAAAAAATTGACAGGGAGCTTCGGTCCAAATCTGAGATTGATCTGCCGATCAGATGAGGGATTAAAAGAGAACAATCCTTCACAGAAGAACGAAATCGAGCTCACCTTACTGAAGACGATGAGATCGTCGTAGAGAAATCGACGTTGCCGGAGAGAGGAATCTACCGAGGACGAGACTTCACGCGTGCCGTAGTTGAAGAAACGACGCCTAGTTGTTGTTCGCACGGGTGATGTCGAAGAGGGAAAGAAGTAGCCGAGATCGATTCGTCGATCCGTCGCTCGATGAGATGAACCGTACCGCCGTCATCAAGGAAGCTTGAGTCACCGGGAAGCCATCACTGTGGTGCACCGCCGCGGTCCTATCGTCGGAGAAGGAGACGTGTGGTGAGCTCTCGGGGAAGGTCGTTGACGATCGTTGTGGTGGTCGCGTGCCAAGACGGACGAAGCATCGTCGAGGATCCGCAGTCATTCGTCGAAGTGATGATTCACGCGCCTTGTGCCGCCTGGATGAAGCCGCCGAGGAGAAGAAGTGCAGCTTCCGTCGTCGGTCATCGAGCTAGGGGACCATCGTCGCTCGTCGGTGAACCAGAAATTAAGGTTAGGGTTTGGACTCGATTTGGGGAAAGAAATTGGGAGAAGAGGTTCAGCTATGGAGTGATCAGGCCGAGTGAATGAAATTCTCTCTCCACTGAGAGAATATATAGTAAGAAAGTGTGGGAAAAGTTTGCATTTAACCTTGAAATTTAGTAAATTATAAATCACCCCCAAAAGTTTGTTAGCTGTCATAAAAGTAGTTAGAATCTTAGGGGGACTACTCTAGTTAATTAGAGAACTTAGAAAATACTCCAAATTAGTTATTTCCAATTAATCAATTAACTAACCATGATAAAATAATTTAAAAATATTATCTTGAATTATAATTACTAAAAAAACTTAATATGATCTATGAATTACAATTACTAAAAACAAACTAATATCATTTATTCAAAAATATTAGAAATAGTCCAAAATTCATGAAATTGAAAAAGTGGGGTTATCCCCGTAGAAAATTTCGTCCTCAAAATTCAAAGGATACAACAGACATATTAAGAAAATAATTTCACGTAAGCCGAAACTATCCATCACTAGAAGAGTAGTTTATTTGGTCACGATCATTAAGCATGATTTAAACCAAAGTTGCGGCATGATAGGAATAGAAAAATGGTCACGATCAACACCACTCAACCATGATCAAAACAGAATTTAAATTTGTAGACTTGAACGAATGCTAGGCATGATCAACAAGTACAATAAAAATATTGTCGCGACTAAAAACATGTCACGATAAAGGTAGGGCTTAGAATAGCTTAGCATGACAAAATAAACGGGTAAAATGGCATGATCAATAACATTCAAAATTGGTCAGACACGTAGTGAGACAAAGTCTAATTAATACCAAGTACGAAAATTTCATATAGGGAGTTGAAATAACACGATCTAACAATGGTCAAGAATTTAAATAGGCACGAGGTGTCATGAATTTCAACTACGACTTAGAGGAGTAAAATCTTGAAGGCACGATCTTCCAAGCATGATCTAAATCGAAAGTTTAGCACGATTGAAATACAATAACAGAAAAATCATGGTTAGATAAACATGATTAAGATCAAAGTTTAGACAAAACATGATATAAGTATGATTAATAGAAAAATCTGGTGAAACAAAATCAACTCTAGAAATATGTATTTATTGAGAAAAAAATAAATGATCCAATGATAAAATACAAGAAGAGAAAACTACAAGGATTGATTGAGAAAGCATATAGAACTATCCAGGTGGTACTAGTACCTAATCAAGGTAAACGTGCAAGGATTTGTGATTCTCGAAAATCAATAGTCATATGAAAAGGGATATAGTCTATATGGTATCCGAGAACATATAGACATTTAAAGTCACTTTACTTAGAATTTGCCTCGCCAGTGTATATCTGGCTGTAGTGAACTTTCGGCTCTATGACTCAAATAACGATATGTTACCGAATATCTACCAACTTTATCCATCTTCAAATTATCAATGAAGCAACAAAAAGACCAAGATATGAAAATTTTAGGACAAAGTCTCAATAATACTCAAGGACCTATGAATGTCTGAAATCGCTTCAACTTAGAGTTCATGCCTCGCCAATGCGCTGCTGGCTGCATGAACCCTCAGTCTCCGTAATCCAGATAATGGCTGCAGCGTGCAACTGCCACGCCCCAGTAGATCATCGAATAGTCTCTCAACCTTATCCTAGGAATTACCAAAAAATTTAAGGAATCCAAAATAGTTTCATAGTCCGAGCCACAAAATGGTGAGGTTATCTGTCTGTTAGAATACAAGAATTTATTAGGTACTAAGAAACAACACGGGATCAATCAAAGAGTAGTGAGTACAAAAAGGTAACCAGGAAGATTTTAGAATCTCGATCAGGGAATCAAAGTTTTAATTAGTAACCGAAATCTCAAATGAAATCCAGGATGGTAACAAGATCCCATATGAAACGTAATCCTGGATAGGTAACAAAGTCTCAAATATGGCATAGAAGCAAAGTATCAGACGAAAGACAAAGTCTTAAAATAAGGAATAAAATCTCGTATCGGAAACAAGGTCCAACAACATCTCAAATAACAATAAAATCTTGGACAAAATCTCGAAGGAAAAACAAACCTCTAATATGATCCAAGGTCTCAAATGGAGGACCAATATCAACAAAGTCGTGATTAGGAAGTAAAATCTCGAATAGGAAAATCTTGACGAGGAAACTGTTAGAGATATTGTTTATTTCTAATGAAAAACTTGAAAACAAAATAAACCAATTAAAGTTACCAGCCTCCGGGAAAGTCATGCACGAAGCACTGCCCTAAGAGTTGATTCAGATCTATGTGCAGACTTGTTCTGAATGCTCCTAGTAGTAAAACACCCGCTCTACCGGTATTCCGTCGTCGTACACAACTCAGAAAAATTGACCCTGACTTAGCTCTTGTCCAGAGCAGGAGAGATTGGAATGAAAATAAAGAAAGAATACATGTTTATGAAGGAGGAGGAGGAATCACATGGTTACCCTTTTTTTTCTCAAGTATATCAATACTAACAATATGGATACATATAAAGGCAAACCCTCTTCCTACAAATTCAATAAAATTTAATAGGATTTTATGGCTAGTTATGTAGTCATTTGGTCATTAAGCATAAGCCCATAAAATACCAATGAATACAAAATAAATATTAAAACGGTCAAAATTTAATCAAAATAAAATGGTTGAAAGTATTGAATAGAAAATTGAATGATCTTTAATAGAGGAAGAAGGAAGTTGGGTTTTTGACAAATTATACAACAATCCCCCCCCCCCAAA
>JANAVB010045198.1:0-32500 GCA_029216955.1 Iris pallida
TGGTGGTGTGCTTCCAGTTGGAGGAGGATGAGGAGAAGATGAAGATGGAGAAGAAGAGGGTGAAGGAAAAGGAAGGGGGGTGGCTGTCGAGTTAGAGGGAGGAAGAGTGTGAGAGAGAGATGATGAGAGGGAGGAGAGAGAGAGGACTGAAATAGAGGGGGGCTCGGGTGTAGGGGATGGGGGTTCTCCTAGGTTGGCTAGAGTGAGGGAGAGAGTGTGGGTGAGGTGAGAGAGTGAGTATGGTGATGGTGATGGGAGTGTTATATGGGAGAGGGTGTGATGGTGTTGTGTGTATTTTTGGTGTTTGGTGTTTTGTAGGATTTATAGGGTGTTGTGTGTATATGTATGATGTAGGGGAGATGTCATGTTGCATCGACTGAGTCCTGATGGGTCGGGTTAGGTCACAATTGGGTCCCAGTAATTAAAATAACTTAAATTAGTCAATTATAATCACTGATAAATAAATAGCACACGGGGACTCAATTGGATGGGACACAAGTGTGTAGTAGGCTCAAAATGGTCCGCGTCCATAACTTGGGTCGTCCAGTTTGGGTCAAAATGACATCTCCAATTCAAGTTGGAATTAAATGAGACTCGGTGGGAAAATCGGGATTGGATCAATTGTCCGAAAAGTTGTGCGATAAAAATGAAGCACAAGAGTGTGTGTCTTAATAGGACACGAAGGTCATGGGCGTAGAGCGTCTCGAGTAGATCAGGTATGACAAGTTGGTTTGAAGAAAATGACTAGTCTTGTGCTCCTAAATTAAAAGTCACGGTAAGGTGCACACGATGATCAAAAATAAAAGTAAAAATTTAATAATAATTCAAATGGCCTAATTTGACCCGAAAGTTCTGCGATACAAATAGAGCACAAGGGAACAAGTTTGGATGGGACATGATATATCAACATGAAGATAAATTTGTCTAGATCAAAAATCATAAAGGACGTTTCGAGAGGTTGACATCTCTGGCGCTCCAAAAATTAAAGTCACGAATAGTAAAAACTAAATATAATAAAAATATTTATCAAAAATAAATCATTTAAAAAATTTAAAATAACCCTAAAAATCCAGAGGGCTTACATTTCAAGCAATATAAAATACGTGCAACGCATGCATATATACTAGTATATATAAGAGGGAATGCGATAGAGGCAGTTGTAGATATGGATAAGGACATAAATATTTGGATTTATCCATATCACAATACTCCTCATTGGATGCTCACTTTAATTATTGTCTCATTAAAAAAAGTTCTATGAAAAAAATCCATCTTTAGAAGAATCCACAGTAAAAGAAAAGAATAAAATAAATTATCCTTCAGGGATATGATTCTTCGGGAATCTAAGTGGGTGTGACTTACAATGTCTTGTTAAAAATCTTTCGAAGGAAAAATTCAATTGAAACAAAAATCATCGAAGGAAAAGAGTACGATACGTAAAGACACGCTTCAAGATGTCTCCATTAACATCTTATATTTTGTATCATATTATGAATAATTACATATTTATACTTGCTCTAATCCTAACTGGATAACATTTTTAGGAGATGAGTTAGAGGATATGTGCCCCACTTACTATGGTCTACCGGAGAACACCCTAAAGGAGGTTGATCTCTATATGCCAGAGGATCAGGGAGCGTGTAATGCCCCGCTCCGCGCGAGGTATTTGGTTGGCTTGTTGGATGGGATCAGAATGTTGGACCGTAATTTGTGTTGGAGATCAAGAGAGTTGAGACTGATGCAGTCTCTCTTAGCTAGCTAGACGGATTAAGTGTTGGAACGTGGCTCGTCGGTGGAGCTATGTCCATTGGAAGAGAAGTGTGATCGAAGCAAGAAGACTGTTATGCAAGGCAAGTAGAACTATCATCCTTCCTCTTTATTCCTGCATGCTTAATAAATGGAATAACGTGATGCTATGAATATGTCCCTAATGTCTCTTACCTTGAATGTTGAATAATTATGGTACGATGCTTTAGTTGCTAAATCGATAGAGTTGCTTATGCTGAAAATCATTAAAATGAATAAGACCTGAACATTGAACTGCTGAATGAATCACACTTGAACTGCTAATGTGATGATGCCTGAGAATGAATTGATAATGTCCCTTATGCTTAACATTGTCGGAACAAGTATAACACTTGAATAATGAGATGCCTTGTGAATGATAGAATAAGAAGAGAACTGGCTATGCTATCGACCCAATGACCCAAATAAAATAATAGAATCATGTACCTTCTGCATAACTGTTATTGTTGCCTGTTTTAATATAAGCAATGAAATGAATGATATTGTCCCTATAAAATAAAATGCTACATGTTCCTTGAGAAATAAATAATGTGGGAATGCTTCAATGTGTCTGAATTGATGGAACAAGAAATGAATGATCGGAAACAATGAGAATTGATGAGGCTTGGGATCGTTGAGATCACCAAGTGAAATGATGGTAATGTTGAGAATGAATAAGTCATTGAACATGACTTGAATGAGATGAATAATGATGCACTGTTGTCTTTACTTTTTTTATTATTTTTACCATGCGTTTACGTTCACGATCGAGTTGGACACGCATTCGCATGGTCATGGACAACTTATGCATAAGGTTTGGTGATATATTTTCTCGGACGGTACCCCGGGACGTTAGGGGGACCGATCCGACCTAGGAGGAAACAGTGGCATGCTTTGGTAGCACGGGTCTTGCAAGGCATCCTTTGGGGCTAGCTACCTTCTCTGGAGTCATTGCATTACCTTGAAGTCCTATATGGCAAATGTCCGTATGGTTTAACAACACCAGTGGCCATGTAGTCAGGATGCACGCTAATGAATATTTTATGCAGGCAGAGTAATTATATTGTCTAACTTGTATTTAATGTAGGAACGAGGAGTCGACTATCGGTAAGAAATCACTTAAAAGTGATATGTTCAATATATGTTGGTTCAATTTGCCTCTAATTAATATGTTAAATTCAGTACGCTAGAAAGATGCCTTGCTATAAACGCTGCTCAAACATAACATACATGTTAAGTGATGCTTGAAGTAAGAATTGTCATATCATGTTTAAGATGTTAATGTTAACGATGCCTCAATGATGTCTTTGCATGATAACATCAAAAATGCATTAATGATACGTCCACATGAATATTGCTAAGAATATGTTTACATGTTTCACTATGAATATTGTCCATGAACCGTAAACTGATGCTAGGTCCCAACTAGAAAGATCATTCTAACAAATGGTTACATAAATGTTAGTTTAGGCGAGTGGGTTGGATTCTGCTCGCCAGTACATAATGATGTGCTGACCCACGTTTTGTGGGCAGGTGCTCGTGCTTAGGATGTTCTGCACATGATGATTGGTTTGATGGGTCCCGCGGCATCGAAGATTGTTGGGCATACAGAAGCTTTCCTTGTACAAGATGATGTCTTCTTTTTATAAAGGGCATAATGTATAGAACATTGTAATCAGTTGTACCAGTGAGTTGTAAGCCAAGTCGATATATCGAATTATAATCCAATGTATCCAAGTATCAAATGTAATCTTTGTAGCATTGTTCAGTTGGTTTTCAATGTAACGTGAGAATTATTGTAAGCATTGTACTTCAATACAAGTCTTGTACTCTTCTTCAATTATCAATAAAGAGAATAAAGTTCTATATATCTCTGTGTGACTTCAAATTATCCTTTTATCTCCGCTGCTATAAAGAAGTAATGTATTTCTATTCAATGAGAGAGATTGTCCTCATTAACTTCAATTTATCTACTTCTGCCGCTGCAATGTGTTCCTATTTGAAGATAATCAATTATGTACCATCTTTGCCTTGTACAAGTACAATACCAGACTTGTACGACATCACGCCCAAGCGAGAACGATCGATTCTATGAGATAAAATATGTGAATAAATGACTCTACGAATCGGGGCGTGACAGAGCGTCTTTGGCAGAGCTTCCATCTGATGACATATAGATATAGTCTAGTTTACATTTACCTAGCATTTGACCAGAATTGTCTTTGAAAAACTATTTTTGGGATGTTATCTACATTTGGGATTCTTAGATGCATTTTGATATTGGATTATCTAGACTTGGATTATGATATTTTGAGACTATCTCTGAGATTTTATCTACTTCCTATTTCACATCTATATTCCATGGCACTTGTGATTGAGTATTGATTACATATTGGATTCATATCTTATTTGTAATATTGAGAATATATGGGTAATTATATTGCATGGACTGGTTGATATATGATTGAGGTTTAGACAATGTTCTACCGTCGATACTGCGACGTAGGCTGGACGTACACACACAGTCGTGCTCGAACATCTGGGTGCAGGTCGTGACAAATGTGCTATGCGGGGCTTTACGTGGCTATGCTCGTATGCGTGTTTACGCGTATACGTGCATGAGTTGTTGCGATGTTGGTATATGCACACAAGAGCAGCTGCGGCTGTACTGCTTCATGCATGTACGCAGAGAGAGCGGTTGGTGCACAAATTCATACGTCAGTAATATCGTCGCATGGCGCTTGTGCGCTCGTTTCATGCACGAGGTGCATACGCGAGCTATGCGACTATATGCGTCTATGAGCAGTTTATGTACGGGCTTGTGTGGCTTTGTGCGGCTAAGCGCGCATGCGTTGCTACACTGATGCGTGCATGAGTTGCTGTGCTGCTGGTATATGCGCACAGGAGAAGCTACGGCTGTGCTGCTTCGTACATGTACGCAGAAAGAGCTATTGTCGCATAAATCCATTGATTGCGGGATTTGAACGATTATGGAAAGATAGAGTCAATTATTCAGATCCGATCTTTGTGGAATTTGAATGTAATTCATTCCTATCTTTCCATAATTGGTTGGCGGCCAGGATTAGGGTTACGGTTTCCTCCCTACTCATTCAGATATGATATTTGTGGGATTTGAATGTAATTAATTCCTATATTCTCTTCGTGTCTCATTTGAGGACTCACTTTGAAATTGAGAGTATAGAGGATTCTACATTGACTACCATTAGAATCCAGGAGTTTGTGCGAGTCAGGAAAGAGGTGACAGAGAGCGTTCAAGAAGTTCTCTTGTGAACTTGTTGGTTCCTAGCTAGAAGCAGATCATATAACGACGAATCTTGCTTTGAGCAACGGTGATCTTCATCACCCCAACTGGCTGTTCTGTCTTCTATTTCTCTCTTCTCAAAGTTGTAAACGTTCTGTCTCAATTACAACACGTTTGCAAGGAAGAACGTACTATGATTCTGATAAATTGCAATAGAAGATTATCTTAAGTTCCTTCGTTGGATACGAGTTATTCGGAGAGCAAACTTGTCTGCATGAATATCCAAAGTCTCGACTACAACTTCAAATCCAGATCAGAGAGCAAATCTCCTGAGAGGTTTTGCGTGAGATCTCTGTTTATGACGGTTCCTCCATCTTTTGATCTGTCTCGGAACTAACAAACATAAAATAATTAAATGCCCACACATTTGATATCCAAGGATATTATTTTCTTAGAAAATAGATTTTTTTTTTAAACATCGCAATTGAAATCCCACATGGCCCCATAGCCCATAATATTCACTTAATGGGCTCTCAAGACCAGCCATCAAAACCGATCATAAACCACCAATAAAAAATAATATTCATCATCAATACAAATCCTATATTAATCACCAAAATAATTACATAACTGGTCGAACAACTTTATTTATTTATTTTCTCTTTATGATTTCAGTCACATTAGTTAACAATCACCAGACCTTGTTAACGTGTAAAAGAAAAAATATTGATTAAGATTAGAGCCCCGACCTATACATGATAAGGATCCCTGGCAAAGTTTGGTCTCAATATATTTTTTGGGGTTATTTAGTTGTAAGGTACCGTATAATATTAAAAATTTATATCTATGTCTTCATATTATCCGAGAAGTGGATTTGAGTCTCGTACTGACAGCTGACCGTCCAAAATAAATATCTAAACATAAATTTCGAATATTATGTTGACCTAAACGTGAACTAATGGTCATCCCACCTCTTTCAAACACAAAAAAATTTGCTCAAACGATTTTTTTTAGACAAAATTAAGTGAACGAAAAAAGTTAGTGAAAATTAGTGGAAGAGATGTCCTGCATGGGAGAAATATGAAACGTTCAACTTCCGCCAACAAAAATGGCGGAAAATTGATTTCGATGCTACAGGGGTACATGGGTTTTTGGAGATTTGTCTTGATTTTTTTTTTTTTGGTTGGTTTTATTGAAACCTAATATCTCCACCCCCTTCTACTACCGAACTCCACCGTTGTGAAGTGAATAATAATAATAGTAAAATTGTTGAAATTTTGTCATTTATGTTGGCAGAAATTGAGATTTTTGGCTGAAATTTTGTCACCTCTGTTGCAGAAATTCAGAATTTATTTTTACGGTGGGTAAATTTTTGCCATCACTCTTGACGGAAATTGAACATGTTAGTTTTCCGTCAACAGTCGTGACGGAACGTCTCTCCCGGCCAGTAATTTTCATTAACTTCTTTCGTTTCACTTAATTTTGTTAACTTTTTTCCGTTTCACTTAAATTTGAAACATAATTTTGTTAAAAATATTTTCGTTGAAACAAATTTTTTATTTTGAATAATATAAAAATATAAACTCAAATTTCAAATATTATACAAGACCCTAAAACTAAATAACTTTTCTTTCACTCCAACACTATTCAACGGTCTACTTAAGTTAAAGGACTCACCAAAGTTTTGGAGAAGCATATGTCCGATCTCTAAAATGTGCATCACACATGTCTATTTGTCTAGTTCAAAATAAATAAAAAGAACCGAACCCAATTGTCTTTTGTGGTCAGTGTAGAAATGTATAACCTCCTTGACTAGACGAACGGTCTCGGAATCGGACCGCGATAAGACTTGGATGTGTGTAAAAATTGAAGACAGTAAACCCAAATAACATGTAACATAGTGTGCATAAAGTCTCATGTATTATGTCAGACATTCCAATAAAAAATATAAAAAAAACCGCACGACCACCAAAATACTTACTCAGATAATGACGGCTTTTTATTCCCATTAGTAACACAGCTCAATCCGGTTGTTATTTGGGTATTGAAAGTAACAGATTATTCTAGAAGTCGTATGCTTGACGAAGAGACCAAACAATTTCTCACGTGCGAAAAACATACCGGAATCTAGTCTACGGCATGAGAGAGTTTTGTATTATCATTTATATGAAATAAATACACCATTGCCCCATTTATATGAAATAAATGATGTATTTCATATAAATACATCATTTATATGAAATAAATACACCATTGCCCCATTTATATTTAATTTAAGCATAAAGATCCTTAGGATTTAATAACGTTAGAAGGAGCCGCTTTGACATGTGAGCTTTTCCACATTGGTACAAGTTTAAAATCTATTGCATAATGCCACCCATTGAGATATTTCATGCCAGCCTTTTTCAAACAACTAAAACCTTTCAGTTAGGGTGTGTTTGGTAGGAGGAAAAAGTGGAAGGAAGGAAAATAGAGGAGGAAAAAGTGGAGGAAAAGACTCATTTTCTCTTGTTTGGTATGGAAGAAAAATAGGAAGGAAAAGTGGAGGGATTACTTTTCCTTCATAACCAAAGAAATCTAATCCCCCCAAAAGTGGGAGGAAAAAGTAGAAAAAAAAGTGGATGGTTGTAGTAATTAACAATTATACCCACATATAAATCTATTATTTAAAAATTGAAAAAATTTGAGTTGCATCATACTTTATTTACCATAATTCAAGGTGCACCCCACTACTTTACCATAATGTACAAACCCTCCCACTTCCATCAAAAATTAACGGTCAACTTTGTTGACCATTAATTTTTGACCGAAATATCCCTATTAAATCATCATTATTACCGGTCCCCCCTCCTCAGCTTGGGAAGTGGGTAGGGGTATTTCGGTCAAAAATCAGTTGACCGTTAGTTTTTGACGGAAGTGGAGGGGTTTGTACATTATGGTAAACTAGTGGGGTACACCTTGAATTATGATAAATAAAGTGGGGTGCAACTCAAATTTTCTCTAAAAATTATTCATGAAGTCAAATGGTAAATAAGTGATATTAATTGAGGATAGAATTGGTAAACCCTATATTTTTTACTTTCTTTCTTTCCACTTTTTCTTCCATACCAAACAAAGAAAAATGCATCCCTTATCTTTTCCATCCTTGCTACCAAACACAAAGGAAGGAAATGATTTTTTCTTTCCATAAGGAAGGAAAATAAATCCTACTCTTTTTCTTTCCTTCCACTTTTCCATCCTTCCTACCAAACACAGCCTTAGGAATGGAATTTCTTTTGATAAATCATGACTAGAATGGAAAAATAAAATAAAAAATAAAAAAATGCAGGAGTGCGCATTCAGTTTTAACCGAACCGTAATAATCAAAACCGAATAAATCGAAATTCTAAAAAATTAAAAACCGAAAACAAACCAAAATCGAAATCGAACCGCATAATCAATTCGGTTTGTTCGGTTTGATTATTTCTTTTATTTAATGGGTATGATCCAAAGTTAAGATCGTGGTTAAATTATATAAAAATTTATAATTTTTATACACACGTATGTTGTATTTTAAAGTTACATCCAAAGTTAGACTGGTTATTAAATTATTAAAGTTGGACTTTAAAACATATACATAGAATTGTTGTTTTAAAAAATATACATATTTTTAATCATAATATATGCATAAAATTGAGGTTATTTACATAATTGTATTAGTCTTATTCGGTTTTCGGTTTTGGATCAAAGCCGAAACCCAAAACCAAAACCGAGATTGAATAAGAAATTTTAGTATTTTCAAAACCAAAACTTATTCAAACCGAACCGAACCTCTTATTCGATCCGGTTAGGTTCGATTTTCGGTCCAAAACCGAATAATGCTCACCCCTAAACACATGTCATAAAAAGGACATAACATATTGAAAAACAATTTAGCATGTTGTAGTCTGAAAGACTAAGGGTCTGCTTGACATATAGAGATATCAATTATAAAATGTTTTTAGAGTACCGGTTATGAGCGGTTATAAGGGGTCCGATTTTGGGTGGTTTTTAAGTAGCGTCTTTTAAACCAGTCCAATACATGCTTGATAATTCACTAACGAGCGGTTCTGAATTTTTTTTACACGAATAAAATTAAATAGGAAATGGTACAATTATATATTTTTGGTGAGGATATAAACGGAATAAAATAATAAAACCTCTCAAAATCTACTGATTTGGGGTGTTTATAAAGCCACCCAAAATTGTATTAATCAGTTTTGGGGAATTTTGAGCCGACCAAAACAGTGCCTCAACAAAATAAACAAGCATGGGTTTCATAAACCGTCGGTTCAAAAACACCTCAGAACCGTTGAAAATATCGTTGCTAAGCAGACCCTAAGGAGTTCATCATGAACTCTGTAGAATAATAGAATGAAGAGGAAGATAGTAATATTTGTCATGAAACATAGGGGGGGTTGGTGTATTTATTTCATTTGTTTATTAATATGAACAAATAATCCTACAATGGGTTTACTGGTAGCCTTATATACGAGAAATTATTGTATGGTCTGGTCTCACCACGTGGCAATGGTGAATGGTGAGCCCGTCCACTAATTTTTTGACACTTGGCATAATATTTGGATAAAAAATTCAAAAAATTCAAAAAATATATATTTAATATATAGAACTTGGCATATAATTTGGAAAAAAAAATATTTTTTTCCTTTCAAAATTTTTTTAATAAGTACATTCGTTGAGAGATCTCTAAAGTATATAAAATATTGGGCATAATCAATAAATAGTTATAACTAGCTACAACACTCCATATTGAGTGTACACAACTCAATAATAATTTTTAAGAATGATCAACATTAGTCTTCAGAGATGATCAACATCAGTCTTTAGTTAACATATTGACATGAGTTTGTGGGTATATATATATATATATATATATATATATATATATATATATATATATATATATATATATATATATACTTCACCACCAAAATCTTGATTCGAAAAATCTTGTGGCAAAAATCGTAATATAAGAAAAAAATAGCTGATGTTGATACATCTTCATGACGTGAAAATGTTTAGAGCTATACCCACTCTTGTGGATTCCTCATTAAAACCTTCTTAGGGAGCCAAAAACTTATAAAAAATACCACTAAGTTAGAAAAATGAGTACATTAAGGTCAAGTGAATATACTTTCGGATACTTCCCCTAATTATCCAAAACTATGAGCGTTGCAATTATGGCAGCTTCTTCAATCTGATTCCATGAATGATTTTCTAGAAAGTGTACTTCGACATGAACTTGGTGAACATGCCGGTCAAGTTGTCCCGGGATCGGACCTGCTTGACTTCAATATTTTGCTGATGTTGTTGTTGATGCGAGAAGAAATTTTTTGGTACAATATGCTTATATTATCTCCCTTTATGTAGCCCTTCTTCATCTCGTCAATACATGTGGCGTTGACTTTATATATTATCGTCGAAATATCATTGATATAAGAGAATCTTCTAGCAGTTCGAATATGTTAAATGATGGCTCGCAACCATATGTACTCCTGGGTGGCATCATAAAGGACAATGAGCATGACATGATTTGAAAAATAAGTGACTATGGTCTTCTTTGTAGACGTTCAAGATATTACGATATCCCAAATGGTAAATACATAACTTTGAGATTTATCCTTGTGTGGGTCAGATAAATAACTGACATTCACATAACCGACAAGGCATGCATCATTCTGACGATCAAGGGGGTTTGATCCATTTCGAGATGCATAGGAATATAATAAACCCAGGTCCATAGTACCCTTAAGGTAACGAAATATGTATTTTATGCCATTTTATTGGCTAAACAACAAATGATATGCCCAGTTTAGTACAATAATGTGCCTATTGCACTTATATTAGATATGATACTTCATGTTCCAATACTCTTCATCGTCTTCCTTAGGATAAAATGGGTCTTATTTAGCATCTAGAGAACGGAAGATCATGGGTGTACCAGAGGGTTTTGCTTTGTCTGTATTAAACCGACATAACATATTCTAGGTGTAAAATGATTGGTGAACAAAATGTCGATGTAATGGTCAAGCTGCTGGCCTAAGCAAAATTGAGTCTTCTCTAGACCTTTCATCTCAAATTCTGACTTCAAGTGCAAGGTAGTTATCTTAATTTCTTTAGGAGTCCCGATGAGAACTATGTCATCAACGTAGATTGCTACAATTGCAAATATGGAATGTAATTTCTTGATATACACTAAAAAGCATAATTCGCTATTCACATATTTCTGATTGATCAAATACTAAGTTATACCACATACGCCCATATTATTTCATTCCGTAAAGTGAGCGTCTCAACCTGATTAGGAGCGTGTTATAGTAGGTCTAAAATGATTTACATCAGTTATACAACACACACACGCACACACACACCGAACTCATGTAACCCTAGTGGTCAATGAGGAGTGATATAAGGTTGAGGGGTGACTGGGTAGCGGGCGATCTCAGGATCGAGACACGGTCCCGATTATATATATATATATATATATATATATATATATATATATATATATATATATATATATATATATATATATATATATATATATAATTCTTCGTTCATATATGTTGTAACCACACATATTCAGTTTTTCAGAAACCACCAAAGTGATGTAGCAGCTCATAATGACGTCAATTACGGGAGGATACTTCTCCTAGTAATCAATCCCAGGGCATCGAGAGAAGCTTTGCGCTACAAGGCAAACTTTATATTGTACTATTTCATTCATTTCATTCATTTCATTATGTTTCCTTATAAAGGCCAACTTGTATCTGATAGGTTTTACATTGGGTGGTTAAGATTACATGCTTAAACACTTTTCTCTTTAGGAATCTAACTCGACCTGGATTGCTTTTCTATATTTTAACCAATTAGTTATACTTGACATTCTTTAGTGGAACGTTGTCAATATTGTTGCACTTTATAATTTCAATAGCCATTGAATATGCAAAAATATCATCGCTGACTATCTCATTCATGTTTCATAACTCGTCTAAGCTAGCATACTGGACGAAGATTTCCTGATTCACAGATATGAGATTTTGTGCACTCGTATCTTCCAAAACGCTTCCATAATCCGAAATAATCTCATGAGTTGGATAGTTTGAGATAACTACAGGATTCGGAGGGTGTCAAGCCCCTCCTCTTCCAGGGGAGGGAATCCTTTGAACCGAGTGGTCTGCCTAGCTTCAGGCCAAGAGAAGATGATTGGCTAGCCGCTGGTATAATGTGTCATACTTCATGTGCGTCACGCCGTCCTTCAGGGACAACATCGTGCCATCCTTCAGGGGCAGTGTTCCCTTTAAAAAAAATTGTATGCATCCGCGTGGATATCTATCATTGTAGGTACATTTGTATTATGTATATGTGATCTCATCGTTTTTGCTAGTTAGAGAACATATTTAGCATCTTTTATGTTACCATATGAAAATCTAGGATCATGTGCATTTTAATATCACACTAAGCGGTACATGAATTAAGATAACACAGAGTGAGCACAAAGTCACTAGTGTTGTTCTTCAAAAATGTTAACGTTCTTATCTCCCCCTAACAAAGGGAAGACTATAGCATCAATATGAAAATCCGTAGATCTTGCGGTAAAAGGGATCATCTATCAAGGTCGTTAAATAGCAAATAATTGATGTTGAATCATAATCGACATAGATTTCTCATCTTTCTGTGAGGGCCCATTTTGGTACAACGTGGTGGCACATAGACTGCATACCTAAAAATGCATAAATACGAAACTTCAGCTTTGTATCCAATAACCAACTATAATACCTAATAGGGTTGGGTGGCAACGCGAGCGGACCATCATTTTTGCATATAATATTGCATAACCATATGCAGAAACGATAATTTTGGTGCACATCACCGAAGTCCTTACGATCGCGAGGTCATTCTAGGTATAGACATGGGAGGCCATATGTTCAACTTTAATCTCCAACAACATGCACTAGTCATTAAACATATTTGATGGTAACTCTCTGGCATTATCAAATCTTTTGAATTTTATGTAATAATCTAGATGATGAGCCCAAAGGTTAATCAACTGTGCCAGAAGTTACAACTTTTCGAGCAGATAACAACCATACATATGAACAGTTAGTTGATTCATCAATCAATACCATTAAATCGTTACATGATGCGTATGTTATTTGGATAGGTCCACAAATCTATCGCTGAAATCTAATATAGAAAAGAAGGAGAAACATACTTGACAAAGCGTTCTAGAATACGTAATATCCTTACTACGGGTAAGGTGTTGTCTGTGTGTAGAACGAAGGATACGATACATCAAGTCTCGACCTAGGTGACCTAGACGATTATGCTAGAACATAAATGTGTTCATCATCTCCAATATACGCTTCTGTCATATATATTGGAACTCTAATCCATTTTCATCAGTGGTTTCAGCTTGATAGTTATTTTTCGAATATTCTTAAAACTCAAGAACATTCTTCCGAAACATGGAGAATATAAGATCTTTTTAATGGTAAATTCGGTACCATTATACAAAATAAAGTGGGCTATGACATACCCATCTATCATATTGGATGTGCCTAATAGGGTTGTCAGAGTATCGTGTTTAGGTATAAAGTTATAAACTATTTTCATTCAGTAAGAATATTGTGCGTAATTGTAGATTTTGCCAAACATCTAAGTTTTTACTTGTCATACCTAAGCACAAATTAATTGAATTAGTCACATGTATAATTCATTAATCATAAAAAAATTATCCAAAAATATCCAAACTAAAAGAACACAATAATACAATAAGAAAATTAAAAACTTCTGACACGACATGGCCTTCTATTGACTACTCTTCCATCGACCAGTGGAGGTACACTATTTAAAAGATAGTATTCAATTGTGCACGATAGATGCAAGACCAATGATTTATTCAAAATATCTTGCATTTTCTTTTCAGGCAAGGCGATTGTTCATGTTCAACACAAGATGTTAGTGTGTTGGATAAAAACTTTTTTTCCATAAGCAATTATATAAGAACTCGGGTTCTGTGACACAGAAATACGGATTAAACATATGAAACTTTTGGTTCTCAATATGCATTATTTAATTTTTAGAAAAATGCAGTTTCAGGCATAATAACTTCGTGTTCTATGAACTTCAAGTTATATTTATGAACATTCTATTCATATGCATCAAGCATATTTATGGTACGGCTCTGCCTCTGCCAATTAGTATATATAGCTTTGCTTCAAGAAGAGGAGCATGACTAGGCCTTTACCAATATCTATTCTTACTTCTGGCAAAGCTAGCAATATGTTAAGGCTAGCTCTCTGCCAATATTGAGCTCTACTTTTGGCAAAGCTAATATTCGATTAGGTTAATGTTGATGGCATTATGACAAGGCTTAATATTGTTGGCATTACGACGATATATTGACCTCTTTCGATTATGAGCTTTACTTCAGAAAAAGTTGTACCTTTTGTCAAATTTTAGCTTTTTATATGATGAAAGAGGAGGTCTAATGTTTTTGGTATTATGGAGGAAAAATATAATGTTGGTGATATTTTTGGCGAGACTAATACATTTACCAAAAGAATTCATCTTCTCATGTGATGCTAGGACGTGTCATAGGTATGCCATATGGTGAGGCTCATGCCTTAACCAAATTATAACTTTGCTTCAGGCAATGCTGGAAGGGGGGGGGGAATATTGGACCAAATTTTGCTTCTGACAAAGTTATTGCTGCAAAAATGCTAGCGTTATGACGAGAATAGTACCTCTGGCATTTTTATTAACTTTGCTTCTGGGAGAATGTATCATTACAATGACGCTAGCAATATGGAAAGTCCAATATTTTAGGTTTAATATGAACTTTGGGTTCACTTATGAACTTCAGGTTCAATATGAACTTCAAGTTCACTTACGAACTTTAGGTTCAATATGGATTTCGAGTTCATTTATGAACTACAGGTTCAAGATTAACTTCATGTTCAATCCTTATAAACTTCATGTTCAATATAAAAAAAATAACAAACTTTAGCTTATATTTTTTACTTCTGGCATAATGCTAAGGCTCTGTAGGTCAGGGAAATGCTAGCTATGCCTTCGCCAAAATTTTCTTATGATTTTTTTTTGGACAATATGACTAATGGGTGTCAAGGGATAGTACCCCTCGCGGGGGTGGGGGGGAAGAAGACCTCGAAACCTATATTGTTTTCGAGTCTGGTTTTGCTACGGGATAATTATTTGTTGTAGAGTTTCGTGACAAACTTTGGAACTCTGGAGTTCCATAGAAAACTACAAAGCTATGGAGTTTTGCACGACAAAGCTCCTCTGGGCTAGATTTTGTGGAGTTGTGCTATTCCGCGGAGTTACTACATTTTCACGAGGCAATGCTCTAGATTTTGTAGGGCATCTCCATTCCGTGGAGTTGCTAAGGTCCATGGGACAACTCTATTTCAAGGAGCAGTGCTCTGCTAGGCTAATTTTCGTAGGCATCTCCATCATGCAGAGTTGCTATGTTCTGCGGGATAACTCTATTTCGTGGAGTTGCTAAGTTCTGCAGGCCAGCTCCATTCCACATAGTTTCTCTATTCTGTGAGACTTGCTTCTGACAAAATTTTGCAGCATTTTCTTTTATCAAACTTTCGGGACCTTTTCTTTTGGTAAACTTTTGCAACACTTGCTTCTGACAAACTTCTATGGTGTTTTGTTCTAGCAAACTTCTATGATGTTTGTTTCTAGCAAACTTCTACGACATTTTTTGGCAAACTTCTACAACATTTTTTTCTAGCAAACTGTGAAGCTTTCTGAGAGGAATCATGTTAGTTTATGATAAATTTGTGATCCGTGAGGAGCAGCTTTGCTACAACAAATGGTCACATTAGTTTCCGAGGAACTTTCTGTGCCGCTATGAACAACTTTGTTGTGGCTTCAGAAGAAGAATAGTCATATCTAAAAAATGAGATCTACTTACTCATTTCGTTTGATGATGATAATAGATCGTGAGCCTTCGTGGTAGAGCTACATGCTGATAACGTATTATAGTCTGAAAGACGTAAGAGTTCATTAGAAAGTCTATAGAAGAAGAGAAGGAAGAGGAAAAAGGTAATATTTGTTTATTTATATGAGCAAGTAACCCTATAATGAGTATACTGCTAGTCTTATATACAAAGACATAATTGGTTATAACAAATAATAAGTAGAAATGTTGAGATTTCAAAGGATAGATGATATCTCTATCTATTGTGCATAATAGATAAGTAGTTTTTTTTTGACAAATAATAGATAAGTAGTTATGACTTTAGTTGGTGGGGGACCAAATGTGCCCTTGTTTCAAAATATGACTTATGATGCTTAGACAACTAAGACAAGCCATCAATAATGATAAGTCAAGCTAAATAAGGAGGGAAAACAAATTCACACTACAAAAATTTGTCAGATTAGCGACGTTACAAAACGTCGCTAAACTCGATGAAAGCGTCGCTAAGTAAATTTAGCGACGTTTTAGGCGACGTTTTGGAAACGACGGAAAAAACGTGTCGCTAAACGAGAAAACATTACAAAACGTCGCTAGGGCGACGTTATTTGGCGACGTTAGTAACGTCGCTAATTAGCGACGTTATTTGCGACGTTTGATCGTTGACGCTAATTAGCGACGTATAAGGCGACGTTATCGTGTGGTCGCCGTTTAGCGATACTGTTGCGACGATAAGCTGACATCAGATTATGGTGCCACGTGTTGCCACGTCAGCATTTAGCGACGCTTTTAGCGACATTTACTAACGTTGCTAAAATTTAGCGACGAATAATAACGTCGCTAACAACGTCGCTAAGGTAAAAAATATGAAAAAAATTAGGTTCCAGAATGCAAATGGAGCTGGAGCCTGAGCCAAAATACAGAATACAAAACACAAAATACAGAATCCAATCCCTGGGTTCGCCGACCCCCTCGGTGGAACACTCAACACCGGCACGCACAATACATTCTAGAATATACAAAAAATATAAAGAAAAAATACTATCCACAACAAATAATGTCAATATATAATATCATGAACAAACTAAATCAATATCCGCAAACACGTACAAACTCAATATCCTCAACGAAAAAACTGAATATCCCCAAATACGTACAAAATAAAAAATATAGTACAGTCCAAAAATACAAAAACAAAACTACTGATCGCCTGGAGCTGGACCTGGTGTTGGAGGAGGAGCGCCACCAGATGACTGTCGTCGCAACGTCAGGATCGTCTGATACTCCTCCGGTGACAACATGTGGACGAGCATGTCCTCCCGTGCACCGCCGGATGTAGACGATGCTCCCGACGTACCAGCAGACGGTCGCTCCGCTGCCATCTCCTGGAAATGCTGCATCTGCTCGACCAACCGCTGCGTAGCCTCCTGCATAGCACGGGTCATCTGTTGCAGCGCCTCCGTAGTCTCCTCCAGCCTCTCAAAGCGTGAGATGAGCGCAGAATCATCTGTATGCGACGCCCCCATCCTCTGCAGCATCTCGTCACGCAGAGCTGCGATCTGTGCAAGGACGTCACTCTGCTGCTAGCGGAGCGACTACTCAGTCTGTGCAGGGTCGGGCACACTAGTGGCGGTCGCAGAGGCCTGTGATGCAATGAAGGCACCATAGGAGCCCGTACCATAGTATGTACCCCTATGCATGCCACCAACGACCCTCATCCACAGCTCATCATCTGACTGAGCTGCGGCGGCCGGGGGCTGCTGGGAAGTGCTAGCACCAGCCTCCTCTGACCTTGTCGGCCCGGCGTCCCTAAGCCTCAAAAACTTGGCCTAGAAATAACATCTATATGAATTCTCATGTGGTCGCTAAAAATTAATACAAATACACTAGCATTAAGTAAAACTTCTAAAACTCGGCCTACAAATAACATCTATATGAATTTTCTACGTAACTAAAAATTAATATTAATGAACTAGCATTAAGTAAAACTTACGTAGGTGTCCCGGGCCTTGTCGTCTACGAACCGCTCCCCCTTCGTGTGCGTGGCGAGGAACAAGGTCACCATATTCGGGTCTTCTCCCGATTCAACCTGTTACGAAATTATTATATGATTTGTCAGTTAAGTTGAAAGAAATATATTACTATAAAGTATTAATTATGGGTATACGGTAAGATACGTACCATATGGGTGAAGAAATCCATGATGGACCTTGATCCACCACACCACTGCGACCCCATCTGTCGCGCTCTTTTAGAATTCGCGGACTTCTCCTTGTAGGCTTCCTCCTCGAATCTCCTCTTCATTACCGGCCAGTCGACGGCAGAGATCCAACCCTGAATAGGCTCTCCCTGGCGGTCGCGATCCTTTTGGTCGAGGATTGCATCCCTAATGACCTTGCTGGCGATGCCGAAAAATATAGCCTCGACAGCAACGGCACGGTGGGGAGGGAAGAAGTAAGTCCGCTAAAAAAATCATAGAAGTACGTAAGTTATAACATAATATACTAAATGTTAAAAGGAAATAAACTTTTACGTACCGAAAAGTGCTCAAACTAGAAGGCCTTCCTATCGGCCGGGACATCCCTCCAATTGAACCAGGGCCCCCCGTAGTTCTGTCGCAGGAATGTACCCAGCGACCGGTGTACGGAGGAGGGATAATACCTGTAAAATGGAAATTAAAATTTATTAAACAAGTTTATAATAAATTTAAACAAATTAAATGCAACAATTTTACTTACCGTCTGGTCCGAGTACAGGCCCAAATCTCCAACCTCAGATCCCCTTCCGGGCGACACGGAGGATCTGTCTCAAATGGGAGCTGCACTATGCCCCTGCCTCGCCCCCTGCCCCTGCCCGCAGCCTGCCCCTCGGTCTCGGCCTCACCATTGCCCTCGACCTCAACGTGGGCCTCGACCTCGGCCTGCTCCTCAATAGTGGGGTCGACCTGTAATGCCTGTGGTTCGTATTATGTATTCTTAGAATACGTGTACGTATTTCATTCTTGTATTGCATGATTTCCTTCTTGGCTTGGTTTATTCCTGATTTGGGTTGGTTGGTTCGACTTGGCTTGGTTTTGATTGGGTTCATAATGAACCCAAGGTGAACCCCCTACCTACCACCACCTTTGATATTTATTGCCATTTCTTCTTTCTCTCTCTTCATTACTCTTCTTCTTCCTCATTTACTTCTTACCTACCAGAGAGAGGAGAGAGAGTTCTAGGCAAGTGCAACTTGCTTCATGGAGGAACTCCAATTTTATTACTTCATTTTCTTCTTTACTACATTCTAAAGCACTTTAGTACTTGGCATTTTCACTTTCCATGGCTAGATTCTTGTAGATCTAAGTTTATTTTATTTTCGGATTCCTTGGGTTTTGATCTACTTAATCTTGTTATTTCTATGTTTTGATGGTTCCATGTTGTAGAGAATTTCGTTCTACCCCATTTTGACCTATGAAAGTTTGGTTTGGGCTCCGGATGATAGAGTTATGCAGCTTGGAAGCCATGGCTTATGGTGTACTTCTTCTCGAAAATTCGGAGAAGAAGCACAGTTCTGAGCCGCATGATAGCACTTGACCGCATGAACATTCATGCGACAAGTCAGCTTCGAAACCGCATGCACTATCAACTGGACTTGACCGCATGACAAGTTCATGCGGCAAGTATTTAGTTCGGCCGCATGAGGCTCTTGTACTTCTAGCCGCATGGGGCCCTTCTTCCCGAACCGCATATGCACCCTTGCTCCCAGCCGCATAGGCATTGCTCCCCGCTGTCGCATGGGACTTCGTCCATTTCGAGCCGCATGAACTCCAATACTCGCGAGCCGCATAGACCGCAGTCTCCCGCTGTCGTATGAGGATCCGAGTCCTCTCAGCCGCATGACTGACTGATCCTGAGCCGCATAGATCCTGATTTCCTTCAGCCGCATGAGACCCCTCTATTCCTGACCGCATAAGCTCCCACAGATGCGCCGCACGCCCGCACTGCCTTGAGACCGACCTTTCTGAGCCGCATGAACTCGGATTTCGGGCCGCATGAACCCATATCCATTCAGCCGCATGGGCTGTTCTCTTCCAGCCGCATGTGATCATTCCTGGCCGCATATGCTTTAGCCGCATGGCTCTTCTATAGCCCTGAATATTGATATCTTATTAGATATTTAACGACCATTTTATATCCTTACGCCTTTTGTCCTGAACTTGAAAATCACGAATTTACTTGATATGTTTGGAATTGATAATTGAGCATGACGTGATAGTGACCCGTAGTGGTGCCCTCCTGACACAATAACCTGACATGACCTGATAGTGGCCCGTCGTGGCGCACTCCTGACTAGTACACTTGATATAATAACCGGACCTGATATATCTTGAATAGCTGTTGCGACGGCTACCTGATATGACATAACCTGTATAATTGATCCTGACACCGTGGGCGATTGTGCTTGTACAAATAATCCAGTCCTTCTTGCATCATGTCTAGGAGGGGACTCCTGAGTACCACGGTCAGGAGTACCTACTGAAATGGACTAAGGTTAATGACTAGTATAATTCACTAGACATGAAGAGATGTTCCCCAGTTACAGGCGATCCCGTTATCCCGGCCGCAAATATTTGGACTTGTAGCCTGCCGACGAGTAGGGCACATTTCCAGCCCACTGTCATGTGGGGCACTCTTGATTGTCACTTAAATAATTGAACTCTATTGTCACTCTAATGCATTGTACTATCTGAATTGTCACTATAATGATTGCCTGGATAACCTGGATAGCTGCAGGGCCTGTGACTACTTGGAGCATCTCATTGCATCTTGCTAGTAACTAGGATTGTGATAACCCTAGTTAGTTAATGTAGAAAGCCGTAGGCAATGATTGGCCGTGATTGATTGGATGGAGTCTAGTCCAGTATGGTATTGTCTAGAATTGATTGATTACAAGATTGTACCAGAATGATTGAATTATTATCACCAGATTATCACTATAATGATTGTCACTCCAGATTGTCACTATAATGATTGTCACTCCAGATTATCACTATAATGATTGTCACTCCAGATTGTCACTATAATGATTGTCACTCCAGATTATCACTATAATGATTGTCACTCCAGATTGTCACTATAATGATTGTCACTCCGGATTGTCACTATAATGATTGTCACTCCAGAATGTTACTTGACCTGATTTCTTATATTTATCTTGCCGATAAATGGTGAGAGAAACCAAGTTCCGTTCAGACGAAGGGTTACAACCCCGGTCCTTGTTTGGTTTACGGGTTGTAACCTGGCTATCTGAATAGTCCCATGGTTATCTCATCGTATATCATCCTGTCATACTTTCTTTCCATATGTCCTGTCTTTTAGTGATTCTATACAATATCGTCTTTTATAATTACCATCATGCTTTTTCTTAAACTACTTGCCTTTTTATTATGTAATTATACTCTTGTGCTAATTGCTGGTTTTAGAGTGAAGCCTCATTTGTGGCACTTGCTCTTTCTGGGGTCTGACCCAGCTGGTTTTGTATGGCCAGATACCGGAGCAGCACCAAAGGATCTTCCTGCATTTCAGCCCGATGGTGGTCACCAGGCGTAACCAGGGCAACGAGTGGGTTTATTTTTGCTCTCCCACTCTATTGTAAAATTATTCTTTTGAGGCGTTTAGCCGCCGAACAAGTGTTAGCTCGTTTGCAACTTTATTTACTGTCTGCCTACGGGCTGTAAGCATGATTGGCATATCGAGGTTGATCATGTATGACTTAACTCTTGCTAGTCCTTATATTTTGTACGACTAGTTTCATGATCATCTGGATATGTAATGTTTGGGATGCCTTACAATTGTATATTTGGTGATCTGATATCTTGTGATTATTATTAGTTGGTTGAGATTGAGACAATAGGCTATTTTATGACCTTAAGAGACTGATGGATTGTAGTGAAACCCTCACATATCTAGACAGCCGTGACCGGCGGTGTGGATTCCATTCCGTTATACGTAGCTGGCTATGTCTGTCCCCGCTCTCCAGTATTCTGGATCTGGGGCATGACATGGTTTAAGTGGTGGCCCATGCAGGTCTTGTTAATCAAGATGTGTGAGGGTTTACCGAATAGATGTCTCAATCAGTACTCGCCCTTGATCTCTGCTCGTATCCTTTTGATTCCTGAAATTCTTGTCCTGATCACATGCTTGTAATCGTTGATCTGTCCTGGTCCTTCCTTATTGTTCCCATGCCGTCTTCTTCAGCGGCATTGAACCTGGACCTGCTGATCAGTAAGGCGGATCACCTCCCGTGGACCAGCAGCAACCAGAAGATCAGGCCCAGCACTTAGGAGCAGCCTCCCGAGTCGTACCTACTGGAGGAGAGCCGCCAGTTCAGCCAGTCCAGCCTGCAGATCCTGATGATAGCACTTTGGTGGGTCTCATCAGATCATTGTTAGCTTCCCAAGATCGTCAGGAAGATGCCCTGCAAAGCAGTACAAGATGCTCTGAATAGAAATGGTCCTCGAGGGAACAGTACGGTCAACAGTTTCAAGCGCCTGAACCCTCCATTCTTCGATGGCAGCGAGGATGCCATTGCTGCCGATGCTTGGCTACAAGATATAGAGGTGATTCTCGAAGCCGCAAAGACTCCAGAAGACGAGAAGGTGGCTGTGGTGCGCCTACAGTTATTGGATCTAGCCCGTAGTTTGTGGGCCGTGCAAGCAGTGGGATTGGCCACACCTGTCCCCTGGGCAGTGTTCAGCGAAAAGTTCCAGACCAAGTATTATGATGCAGTGGCTCGATATGACTTGCAGACCAGGTTCAGTAATCTTAAGCAGATGGGGAGGACGGTCGACGGATATGCGGTCGAGTTTTCCAGACTCAGTCGGTTTGCTCCTACCTTGGTGGCAACCGAGTTTGACAGAGCGTAGAGGTTCCAGCAGGGACTTCACCTAGAGATTATATTGGCAGTAGAACAGTTCGAGCATCAGACCTATGATACGGTGTTGCGAGCAGCTAGGAGGCACGAGTATACCTCTCAGAGAATAGTGGATAGGACCGGAGGTCGGAAGCGGTCCCATAGTCAAATGAATCAGTCTTCAGCCCCAGCCCCGGCAGCCAGGGCTTTAACTATGGAGCTCCGAGGCGAGCGGCCTCAGTGACGTCGGTCCAGCACTCAACCTCGACGTACCCTCAGCAGAAACAGAAGCAAGCACAGTCTTCCGCCGTAGGCTGTTCTTATTATGGGAAGCCTGGACACGTGGTAGCAGAATATCGCAAGGCGTTGGGATTGTGTTTATTGTGTGGAGCACCGGATCATAGGGTAGGGTCCTGCCCTTTCAGAGTTGATTCAGCATCGACAGTATCTAGTCCCTCGGTTAGGGGACCAGTACCAGCACCAGTACCAGCTCCAGTTCACCAGCAATAGCAGTTCCCGTTCCGAGGCCATTGCCGACTCAGGCCCAGACTTTCCAGCAACAGAATCCGTGGCAGTTTGCCCTAGCCCAGGCTCAGGTTCAGAATCGACCGAGAGGTATATGTGTCCTCATCTTGCTTTTCTACCGTCATTATGCGGGTGCATGACGTATTTCATGTATCCTAATTACAACGGTACATCCCGGACCTGAGCCATGTCCTAGATCATTCGAAAAGGTGGTACCAATAGCCTTAACCTTTTCGTATGAGGAAAGGCCCGTGTCCCTGTTTGACCAAGGGAAGAGACCTCAAGCGCAAGACTATCAGTTTAGTTCATGTTGCTTGAGTTCATCGCTCCTTGGGAGAGTCAAACGTGGAGTGTGAGGATGATATCCGATCACGTTATTCCGACTTGTTTGACTCGTGAGGTATAATGTCTTTCTTATGCCTCATGCCTTCGATTCCTTGCTTGAATGAGTGATTGTCTGCCTAGTTATAGCTTGCATGTGATTAATGTAGCTTGTCATTGCTCCTCTAGCCTCTTGATTAAATTCCGAGGACGGAATTCTTTTAAGGTGGGTAGAGTTGTAATGCCTGTGGTTCGTATTATGTATTCTTGGAATACGTGTACGTATTTCATTCTTGTATTGCATGATTTCCTTCTTGGCTTGGTTTATTCCTGATTTGGGTTGGTTGGTTCGGCTTGGCTTGGTTTGATTGGGTTCATGATGAACCCAAGGTGAACCCCCTACCTACCACCACCTTTGATATTTATTGCCATTTCTTCTTTCTCTCTCTTCATTACTCTTCTCTTCCTCATTTACTTCTTACCTACCAGAGAGAGGAGAGAGTTCTAGGCAAGTGCAACTTGCTTCATGGAGGAACTCCAATTTTATTACTTCATTTTCTTCCTTACTACATTCTAAAGCACTTTAGTACTTGGCTTTTTCACTTTCCATGGCTAGATTCTTGTAGATCTAAGTTTATTTTATTTCGGATTTCTTGGGTTTTGATCTACTTAATCTTGTTATTTCTATGTTTGATGGTTCCATGTTGTAGAGAATTTCGTTCTACCCCATTTTGACCTATGGAAGTTTGGATTTGGGCTCCGGATGATAGAGTTATGCAGCTTGGAAGCCATGGCTTATGGTGTACTTCTTCTCGGAAATTCGGAGAAGAAGCACAGTTCCGAGCCGCATGATAGCACTTGACCGCATGAACATTCATACGGCAAGTCAGCTTCGAAACCGCATGCACTATCAACTGGACTTGACCGCATGACAAGTTCATGCGACAAGTATTTAGTTCGGCGCATGAGGCTCTTGTACTTCTAGCCGCATGGGGCCTTTCTTCCGAACCGCATATGCACCCTTGCTTCCAGCCGCATAGGCATTGCTCCCCGCTGCCGCATGGGACTTCGTCCATTCCGAGCCGCATGAACTCCAATACTCGCGAGTCGCATAGACCGCAGTCTCCCGCTGCCGCATGAGGACCCGAGTCCTCTCAGCCGCATGACTGACTGATCCCGGCCGCATAGATCCTGATTCCCTTCTTAAGTGAAGCCTCCTTTGTGGCACTTGCTCTTTCTGGGGTCTGACCCAGCTGGTTTTGTATGGCCAGATACCGAGCAGCACCAAAGGATCTCCCTGTATTTCAGCCCGATGGTGGTCACCAGGCGTAACCAGGACAACGAGTGGGTTTATTTTTGCTCTCCCTCTCTATTGTAAAATTATTCTTTGAGGCGTTTAGCCGCCGAGCAAGTGTTAGCTCGTTTGCAACTTTATTTACTGTCTGCCTACGGGCTGTAAGCATGATTGGCAACTCGAGGTTGATCATGTATGACTTAAACTCTTGCTAGTCCTTACATTTTGTACGACTAGCTTCATGATCATCTGGATATGTAATGTTTGGGACGCCTTACAATTGTATATTTGGTGATCTGATATCTTGTGATTATTATTAGTTGGTTGAGATTGAGACAATAGGCTATTTTATGACCTTAAGACTGATGGATTGTAGTGAAACCCTCACATATCTAGACAGCCGTGACCGTATAGCGGTGTGGATTCCATTTCGTTATACGTAGCTGGCTATGTCTGCCCCCGCTCTCCAGTATTCTGGATCTGGGGCGTGACACGACCTCTGGAATACTCGACGGTACTGGCTGCGTAGAAGAAGAAGGCCCTAGCCTCGAACTGCTAGAGCCGGTATGGGCATTGCCGACGCTAGACCGCTAGTGTATACTGGAGTGCAGGGGGATGAGGAGTCGGTAGGAGTGGTAGATGGAGACGGTCGGGGTCGTCGACTCCCACCAGCATCGGAACCAAATGATCCACGTCGAGCCATATCTGAAAAAATATAGAAGTATACCATACTACATCTTCAAAAACAAAAGTATACCATACTACAGCCAGGGAACGTCGCTAAGTAAACCATACTATATCTGGAAAAAAACAAAAGTAAACCATACTACATCTGAAAACGCCACTTATTAACGCCGCTAAAACAAAAGTAAACCATACTACATCTGAAAAAACAAAAGTAAACCGTACTACATCTGAAAATTAAACATATTCAATCCTCTGAAAATTTATTTTGTTCCGATTCCTCTTCCTCTTCCTCTTCACTTCTATCAACTTCCTTTTCCTCTTCTGATACTTCTACCTACCTCTTCCAATTGATGAAACATGTCATGAGGAACTTCCGTTGAGTCCACATCGACATATTTGTAATAAGAGGTAGTTCGTCTTCCTGATAAGCTATCTCGTCGACATCGAAGGTATTCCGAGCTTTAGTCTTACATACTGCCCACCAATCTGATCTCCCGGCTCCTCATTTTGGATAGCTGGTAAAGTAACTAGCTGAGCCTGGCTTGCTAGAACAAACGGCTCATAAGCTTGATATCGACGACGATAATTTATGTCAACAAGACCATATTTGTCAGCTCTCCAACCTCGACCCTAGATCGGATCGAACCAGTCACATCTGAACAAGACGATCTTACAAGGTTCTATATCATAATTGTATGTTAGTTCCACAATCTCCCATAAGACGTCAAAGAAGTCATTGCCTGGGTCGACGTCTTTGTAGTTTGAAGATTTTATGCACAAACAACTATTCTTCGTAGAATCCAAATCCAAGAAGTCGTCTCTTATTCGAGCATTTGTTGACTTGAACCTGAAACCATTTACGCAGTAACTTGGCCAGGTCCCTTGGCTAGAGTTTTAATATACTCATTCTCAAGGATTGCCTCCGGACGATCAACCTAAATACCATAGAAACGATGCTAACTTAATTATTATGTGTAAGTATAAATGTACAAAAAAGTAAATTGTGACTACGTCCGTACATATGCTCTCAACCAAAAAGGAAAATGAAGTCTCATTTGTCGTTCTACTTCCCTCGGTTGCGTACGGATTGTTGGACGTTACCTCATCCTTAAACATGCTGGAAAGCAACGAAGCATAGGTATATTAGTTATATTCAGAAGCAACGAAGCACGCGAAATAATTTTACTTACCCCTCTAGCTTGTCCACTTCTTCCTCGTCGCAGTTGAGCAATACATATAACATTGCAGCGCTAACCTCGTCGTCATTTAGATATCTTTTTTTCATTTTACCAGATGGTTTTCCATAGGCAGTAAATACTTTCAGCTTTGCCTCAATACCAACTTCATAGCCGTCATCATTTCTGGGAGCCCTTGTTCTGTTTGTAGCAATATGAGACTGAAAATACATGGAACAGAAGTTTGAAATCTCCTCAAGGATATATGTTTCACAAATAGAACCCTCCACCTGTGCCTTATTTTTCACCTTCCTCTTGAGGTGGTTCAACTGTCGCTCGAACGGGTACATCCAACGATAACCGACAGGTCCATCAACAAGAGCTCATGGATAAGATGAATCGGTAAATGCTCTATTGAGTCAAAGAATATAGGAGAAAAAACTCTCTCAAGTTTGCAAAGTGTTACCACAATGTCCTTCTCTTGCTTCTCTAAACGATCGACGAGCAACTTGCAAGAAAAAAGATCTCTGAAGAATATGCTAAGCTCTGTTAATGGATCCCAGACTACCGGCGGTAATAATTCTCGAAATGCAATAGGAATTAACCTCTCCATAAATACGTGGCAATCGTGGCTCTTCATTCCGGTCAGTTTACACTCCTTTATGTCGACAAATCTTCTTAGATTGGAGACGTATCCGTCCGAAAATTTTAAGTCCTGGATCCATCTACAAAGTCTCACTTTGTCCTCCTTGTCCAGCGAGTAGATTTCCTTAGGCCGCAAAAGCTTTCCCTTCCGTTGTCTATCATGTGCAATGTAGGGCGTCTGCATATTTCGGCTAAGTCCAATCTAGCCTTCTGATTGTCTTTTGTCTTTCCCTTGACGTCCATTACAGTATTAATTATGTTATCAAACATGTTCTTCTCGATATGCATGACGTCAAGGTTATGTCTAATCAGATTTGTGCTCCAATATGGCAGATCCCAGAATATACTCATTTTGGTCCAGTTATGATCTTCGCCAAATCCCTCGTAACGGCTGCTCGTTGTAGGATCTTCAATAGCACTTGGGATTTCTTTTACTTGCTCCCATGTGTCCTCTTCGGACCACATTGGCGGTGGATCGCCCTTCTCTATAGCTCCGACACGGAATGCAGTTCTGTTCCTACGGTACGGATGGTCTTTCGACAAGAACTGTCGGTGACAATCAAAGAAGCATGGCTTTCCTCCGTGTCTCAAACGAAAAGTCTTAGTGCGGTCCTTGCAATACGGACATGAAAGCCGACCATGAGTGCTCCATCTAGATAACATTCCATAAGCTGGAAAGTCGTTGATTGTCCATATTAGTGCTGTCCGCATCTGAAAATTCTATTTTTTCGAAGCATCATACATGTACGCCCCTGTTTTCCATAGCTGCTTCAGCTCATCTATCAACGGCTGTAAGTACACGTTGATATTCCTCTTCGGGTTGTTCGGACCGAGGATGATAATAGTTAAGAACATATGTGTCTTCATGCACATCCAAGGCGGTAGGTTGTACGGAGGGGATTACCGGCCAGCATGAATATTGGGAGCCTGAAAGACCAAATGGGGTGAAACCATCAGAGCAGAGCCCCAACCTTACATTACGCGTATCAGAAGCAAAGTTAGGATATGCTCGATCGAAGTGCTTCCACGCTTCTCCATCAGATGGGTGATCCAACACTCCTTCGGTCTGTTGTCGCTTGTGCCAACTCATATTTTCGGCAGTCTCTTTCACCATGAACAATCTCTGCAACCGCGACGTCAACGGTAAGTAGTGCATTGAAGCAGTCGATGTAAAACCCCTAATTTTTTTTTCTAAATATTTTTTATATTGATTTTGAGATGATCCGGTTTGTCCTATTCAGTCCGAACTGGATCCGAACCAAATTTTAGCCCATGTAGGTATGTGGTGTGACCAAAAGTGGCCATGTAGGTATATTTTATGTGTGTACAAATATTTCAATTATTTTTGGAACTTGTTAAATATTTATTTACTTTTGGTACAAAATTTATATTTTATTAATAAAATGATATTTGACAACATTTGTGCAATTTTCTGGATCCGGATTAGGGTGCGTAGTATGAGTCACCCAAAACAACCATATTACTATTTTTATTATTTCATTACTATTAAAATTATTTGGTGGTAATTAAATAAACATATTTTTAGATATTATTAATACTATTGAGATTGATTTGTTATAAATTAATTCAAATATATATACATATCTTTAAATATATTAAATATTTGGATAGATAACACTTAAATTGTTATTTGTTTTTTTTAAATAGATTATGGTGTATATTATGGATATATAAATACATGTATATATAGATATATAGAAAGTAAAGGATTAGAAGAAAAAAAATTTGTTAACCCATTCTGGTCGGCCCCACAAGTGGGCGGCCAATGAAAGCTAGAAGCAACTTGCTGTAGCAGATGCTAAAGGGGGGGGGGGGGGGACCCCTTAGAAACATTAGTAGCATCCGCAGCTAACTGAAAAGGGGGCCGACCCCTTTTCACCTATAAACTTTTTTTTTTATTAGTTTAAACCCTAGAATTCGAAATTCTTCTCCATCTTCTTCCTCCTCTCTCCTCCATCCTCCTCCCGTTCCTTGGCGTACGTGCCAGCCTCACCGGAGCGACCACATCCCCGCCTCCCGGTCGTCACGACGACAACAATAACAACAGATTCCCACTTTAAGGTAACCCACTTTTCCGATTAATTTCTCTGTCAATTCTACTCCGATTTTTGATCCGTAAATTCGTGTAGAAAGCCCACATGACCTTCTTCGAGATCCCCCGAGTGGAATTCGACATGGCCATCCAACTTGTTCGAAAAATTGAGACGAAGTTGGAGAAAAACCACTTTTCTGAAATATTAAAAACTGTTTTGAAACACCAACTTGTCGGCCACTTTTATTTCTGTACAATAAAGTTTGTAGAAACTAATAGAAGGCAGAGAATAACAACATAATCGAGATTGTAACGCACCTTCTGGATTCACTTTTTATCTAGTATGTAGAAAGTTACACGTAGTTAAAGTTCTCAAAAATGTCAAATTCTGTTTTCAAAAAGTAGAAAAACATTCCGATACGGCGTCCGTCCGACAAACCGGGCGACGTAGTCATGCACTATACGCATCGAAAGGCGCGTATGGATGTTGTCGACATGTGGGAACTAACGGAACCCGATTTTGTTGCATGTGCATGACGAAATCAGTGCGTATCCGTCGAGATACCCCCGTATCGACCCTTTGCAAATTAAGTCACAACTTTGTGCACACTCATCATATTGTGATGAAACTTGCGCCATTGGACTCGAAATATTTTTTCTGGTCCTGTGAGCCAAGTTTGGTCCGATTTCGAGACCGTTGATCGGGACGCTATTTTGGCGGGCCCACAATTCCACTCAACGGGCGATTTTGTGCACGGCCCACCGGAATCCAAATTGGACATACCGTTGGGTTCGTCTCATCAAAACAAATCTCTAGATATGTAGTTTGACAACTTTAGAGACCATAGATATTGGCATGCATTTCGGTGCAAAGCGGATCCAACGGCGGACATCGTTTTGAGCTAAAATTATGATTTTGTCCCTGTTCCAGAATTTAACTTTTGGACAGGCGTTTCCTAGGCATATCTTTTATTCCAAACTCGTTCATGATGTTTGTTGCAGCATCCGGAGTCATCTGCGTATTTGGCTTTTCTTGCTTCGTTTATTTGTCTGTTCGAGCTACTGGATTATCTCTTTTGCACATAACCTCAGGCAAGATACCTTGCCATTATCTGTTTAATTTAGTTTAAATTTTATTACATATTACTGTTCATTTATTTCCAGGTCTTACCGTTCGTGATTTACTGTCTGCTCAGTGATATTAGATATACTTTGTTATTATCCTTTGATTGCATGTGGACTTAGAGTTAAGAGACTACCGTTTGTAGTGTATTGCATATACCTTGACACATTGTACCACAAGGATGTGTGAGATGAGTAGCATATAGAGGTACTTGCGTGTGGGCTGATCCTCCATGCGCATGCGTTAGGGCTAACTGCTAATAGAGGCAGGTTAGGAGACTTAGCAGTTAGTAGAGGTATATGAGACATGGATGTGACTATGTTAGGCATTGGGTGGGAAGAACAGTTCCTTAACGTATGGGCCAAGTATGCACTTTCCTATTGCCGGTTATCTTCGCGGGAGATACGGTCCTGGATCCTGATATTGATTTACTCTGCTGGCCTTTGACATTCGATGAATGTTATGCTTTGAGGTCCCTGGTATCCTGATGGGACCATACCTGAGATTACTGTTACTGAACCAGAGTGCCCAGCGTTGAAGGTTTGTTCTTACTGCATAAACACATTAGATGGTTAGGTAACCCTCGTCAATGTCATATCACCCCGTTCCATTTCTAGCTTGGGACAATATCGCATTCATATAGTGTACTACCCCTTGTCCTTGTTTGGTTGTAGGAGTAGTCCACTGTTTCGATGGTAAGGTATTGGATCTTGTTACGAGTGGGACTATTTACTTTAATTGTGATTTATGACATGGTATATATTCAGTTATGTGGCATGTTCTTTATGTATCTTGTTACGTCCCTCTGAGGACCTGGTTATCTTTCCAGGTATGTGCTTCTGTGATATTACAGGTGTTCTAGTCGAGGCCGTGATTTCTCCATTCTTTCGAAGACGATTGTGCTTGGTTCGTTTCGATATTTTATCAATCACTTCTTGTACATTTTATTTGAGATAGTTGGTAGTGGACTTTGTCTCCGCCCAACGATTGTATACATGACAAATTCAAAGTTGCTTTTATATCATTTATTTATCTAGTGGATGAGATTTAGTTATTATGGTTCTACTGTATTTTACAGCTTATGTCATACAAGGTTTCCATATATTGGAGTGTACTTCGTACGTATGCAGCTGGCATGGATACGTACCTAGTCCTAAGTATTTTGGGACTGGGGCTTTACATGTTTTTGTGGTGGCCCATGCAGGTCGAGTTTGTCACTTCGGTTACGTAATTGTACCGATGTGATCCTGCCATATAGGATTAGAATCTAGAAATCTCATCTATACAGCTTGACCTCTTCCCTTGGCTTCAAATTCCGAACTCTCGTTCGACTTCCTTGAATTGCCTCTTGCTTGATTCCTTTCTACCGTTGATTCTTATTTTCGTGCTTAGTGTCAACTAGGAAGATGACTACACTAGTATATGCTCATAGGTCAAACACATGGCTAGAATGGTTATATTGGCAATTGGAATACATTTACGATTCTAACTGAGTTAAAAAAGTTTTTTTTTAAAAGGTGTGATTTAATGATTAGTAATTTGTAAAGTAGGATATTGCCAGAGAAGTTTTAATCTTGAGATTTCTAAATAGTAAACACCATAGGATTGATACTGCAGGAAGGAGAAAAAAATTATATATATATATATATATATATATATATTATATATATATATATATATATATATATATATATATAGCTAGAATCTTTATACCCTTGATTTAAGAAATTGATTGGCTTTTGAGAT